>WSYH01013816.1:0-16543 GCA_036426205.1 Ascaphus truei | reverse complement strand
AGACGTTACAATCTTTGGTTGCCAAACAAAAGACCAAGGCAGATCGTCATCGTCAACCTGGGCCTTCTTTCAAACCTGGCGACCGGGTGTGGCTATCCTCAAAGAATATCAGGCTGAAAACACCATCACCTAAACCATCTCCTAGATTCCTAGGTCCTTTCAAGATTTTGGAGAAAATTAATCCTGTGGCTTACCGTCTCGACCTGCCTCCTACTATGAAGATTCCTTCTGTGTTCCACGCTTCCCTTTTTAAAACCCTTTGTACCCAGTCCTCATTTTTCTGTCCCCTCTCGGACACCCAATCCAGTATCCACTCTAGGACAACAGGAGTATGAAGTCCAATCACTTATCGATTCCCGCTGTACACACAGCAAAGGCTTCAATGATGATTTAGAGATGGTTTTTACCTGAGGAGAGAAGAAGGATAAGATCCATTAGGGTAAAAGTTCCTTCCTTTTAAACTTCAGTTGTTCAGTAGTCATGCCACTTATAATGGGCCACTTGGATATGAGCTGCAAGTATGGGTATGCATGGAACTCCGGTAGCGCGGAGTGTAGGAAATAGTTAATTATTCTGAGCCGCACGGTAATAGCCCACAATACAGCCAACTTTTGTTGGCGGGCAAAATTTCAACAAATCGCGCCATATAGTAGCTCCGATTGGCGCGTTCATGCGCATCTGAGCTACTGGAATCTAGCGTTATTACATAGTGGCGAGATCACGAATCTCGCCACATGTCTGCCGAATTGGAATAGCCCCGCCAAATTCTCGCCACTATCTCTTACAAAACACAAAATTTTGGCGCAAACCTGCCTAATTATACCCTACCGTACCTCTCTGCATAAGCCCCTATGAGTTTTAGCATAGTTTTTAATAAAGGCAAAAGCCTGGGGTTGTGAAATGTTCTCAGTTAGGCTCCGTACCATTAGGTGATACTTTTGCCCTTAAAACATTAGCCATATTATGGAATGCATTATGGAACATGCCCTCCTATAGAGCTCATTGCTCAACATGCCAGATTAATTTCCCGGCATGGCGAAAAAGGAAAGGTACTAAGGGTACCACCACGAATGTTTCATTATTTTTTTTTAATTACTTATTTGTGTTACTCGTTTTCCCTTCTATGTTCCCAAATCAATGGTCTTCACCATCAAGTACATCCAGCCACAGCCTCCTAAGAGAAGGGACTTCTAACCACAAGGGTAATTTATGACAGTAAACACTAAAATTAAAATCATCTCAATGAGTGTAAAAGACTTGAACTCAAACACTTAAAGAAAACTAGCCCTCATGGAGTTCAGGGGGCAAAATGCAGATATAGTAATGCTGCAGGAAACACACTTTAACACATTGGTCCCCCCCCAACACTTTAAAAAAAGTATACCCCAGGGCGTATTATGCCTCGGGCACAGCCAAAAAGAGGGGGATAGCGAATCTCATTAAAAGGAAGTGGGACGAGGCAAAGAGGGAAGGTTCCTGGAGATACAGGGTACCCTAGCGGGAGCAGAAATTACATTAGTAAATGTTTACGCAAAAAATGACCATCAGGTGGAGTTCCTGGACTCAATTCTAAAGAATTTGAAATCTTGGGTGGGTGACGGTTGTTATTGGGGGAGACTTCAACATGACAATGGACAGCAAGTTAGACAGATCCAAAAATACGCAAGGGCAAGGCACTCATAACACTGATAACATATTTAAATTTAAATTTCTCATTTACCTCTATTACGACGGAGAAAGATCAACATTGGATCTATATCCAGTAGAATGTAAAAGACCTGCTGATTTGGGAAGTGGGACAGTTACCAGGTTTCATGGCTGGGCCGAGTATGCTCGCTAAAAATGAATATTCTACCCAGACTGCTCTACTATTTCCAGACCCTCCTAATTCCAGTTCCCTATAAGATCCTGAAAGACATACAAAAGAAATGTTTTGACTTCATCTGGCAGAACAAGAAACCAAGAATAGCTATGGTAGTACTTATGTCCTCAAAAGATAGAGGGAGAGTAGCGGTTCCATATATTACTAAGTATTATTTCGCATCACACTTAAAACAAAAAATAATGTGGCATGTGGTCGGGGACCACCATAGATGGGTAGAGATTGAAAGAGCTTTGTCTGGAGACATTTCACTTCAAGCAAGACTGTGGCTCACAAAGGAACAGAACATCACCTTCATACCACCATGTAACACAATAGATTACACATTAAAGATATGGAGATCAGCTCAGGCTAAATACACACTAACGCCATACCTTCTAGATTAATCCCTTTATCGGGAAACCCAAACTTTTTACCGGGATTGGGAAATAACAAATTCAAGCATTGGGAAAAGAGAGACATAAAAGAAATAGGGGATGTCCTAGTGAAGGGGAAAATAATGGAATTTGCAGAGGTAGTAAAAAAATACGATATCCACACCAAAGACCTATTCCGATATAATAAAGTTAGACACTTTATAAGGCAGGTTGAAAAGGGAACACAATTTAAGGAAGTGTCAGGATTTGAACAGTTATGTAGCAACAGAAAAGGTCAAAAAGGTCTCAAATCATCTATACATAAAGAGTTGGTATTAGATGGTGAAGTCAATCATTTTAAATGTATAGAGGGATGGGAATACGATCTATAAACAGAGATCTCGAACGAGGACTGGTGTGATATATGGGAAGGAGTGGCTAAGACATCTATCTGTACTAAAACGATGGAAAATGCTTAAAAGATACTTTTCAGATGGTATTTGACACCGCAAAACTCAGCAAGATCTACCCGGGTTATTCAGATCTACTGTATGTTGGAGGGGATACAGGTTTGTGGGAGACATGATTCACATATGGTGGACATGCCCAAAAATAAAAAAAACTGTGGTCCAAGATAAGAGATTGGCTGGAGGAGATGTTGGGGGTAAGGATAGTACTAGACCCTTTGGCGTTTCTGCTAGCCAAGCCAATTGAATCACTGAGCCATTATTAATGGAAACTCAGCTCCCACATTCTCACTGCCACCAGATGTTCGATAGCCACGGCCTGGAAAAAGGTTGAGGTCCAATCCACGAATACGATAAAAAAAGGATAAATTAAGTCATGACAATGGACAGAATGACAGCATGCTTAAGACACACAACTGAGACACATGACAAAATATGGGACACATGGATTATATGTAGATAAGATAGTATCCTATTCCTAGGTATTGAGATCAGACCAGCTGGGAGAGAAGGGTATAGTCAAGACCAGAGTTGAGAGATCTCCGGACCCCATACATCAACACAGGTGACTGCATGGAAAGAGGTTGGCAAGATGACCACCCTTCCCCTTTGATATCTTCCCCCTTGTTTGGGATCCAGGGGGGACAGGTGCGCCTCCTCACCTCTCTGCCACGACAGGTCTCCCCCGGCTGTGACAGTGGTGGGTAGAGGAGGGAGGGGGCAGCCGAATCTCTGATCCTTTATGTTTGTGTATTTTGTATCCTATTATTTGACAATGTGGTGTTTTGCTACAATGATTCCCCCCCCCCCACATTCTTTTTTTCTGTACCCCAAAATCTGTAAAGTTCAATAAAAAATCTGTGATAAAAAAAAAAAAAGCAGCTCCTTCTGCCTAAAATATGGCCACAATAAAATACAAAGATACAGGGATTTTTAAGGCCACAACACTTTTTAAACCAAATCCAAATAACAATTATAAATAAGCAAACATAATAAATAAATGGAAAATTACAAATATGGTAAAGCCACATGAACCTGGCTTGCCATATCTCTTGTTTACAAACAAAGAAAAGGTTTATGGTGTGACATAAGGGTCGATTCACAAAGCAGTGATAAGTGGTTTTACGTGCGATAAATGCCTTTATTGCGCAATACTGCCTGTTGTGCGATTCACAAAGCAGTGATAACAGTGCAGTATCGCGCTATAATGGCTTTTTATCACCAATAAACAGTCAGTGATAAAAAGTCGCACGATAGGCCACAAAATGACAAACCCACTGATTTTTGCCAGTAAGCGCAATTCACAAAGTGAATACTGGTGTTGCAGTGAATATCTGTGTCTCCCTGGGGTCCCAGGGTATTGCAGTGAATATCTGTGTGTCACCCAGGGTTCCCTGGTTGCTGCAGTGAATATTTGTGTCCCTCTGGGATCCCCGGGTGTTGCAGTGAATATCTGTATCCCCCCCGGGGTTCCCGGGTGTTGCAGTGAATATCTGTGTGTCTCCTGGGGTCCTTGGGTGTTGCAGTGAATATCTGTGTGTCCCCCGGGTCGTGGAGCTGATCCCCATTAATTGAATTGAAGGAGAACCTGTGGTTGAATTAAAATTAATCCCAATTGAATAACATCCATCTTCAAAACTTGATTGTCTAACCACAAATGTTATGAAGGGGTTAATTTAAATGGCAATCCTCCCATGATCACAAAGCAACCACCCGGACACAAATCTAACCTTCTGCCACCCCTCTCTAGAAACAACCAAGTACTTCTTGAGATTTAACACCTTCATGACTCAACATGTTAGCAACAAATGTCATGATTGTGTGATTTTTAACAACTATTATTTATATTGTGTTGCATCATCGCTTTGACAGTGGATTAATGAATGGTGTTTTTTCTGATTACCTCAGCTTCTATTATGTGATTAACACATCAGAATTAAACTATAATTACTGCTTGGATTACTACAATACAAATGTTGTAAATACTATGTAATACTGCATACTATACTGCACAGGTGCCCTCATTTACAATCATGTGGCTTATTAGGCTGCCTATTTAAAGGATATCAAGGGAACACTTCCCTTCCGAGCAAAATTAATGTCATTGCAAATTTGGGTTTGGCAGCCTTTTATGTGAGGAGGAGGTCTCTACTATAATTGAGGAAAGCGAGGAGAATGAGAAGAGCGAGGGAGGTGGATTCCCATGTAGTACAGTAATTGCATGTCTGACATTTCCGGGAAAGATGCTCCCTAGAGGGGTTAACTGAGGCAGAGGGCATCAGCCGATATCGATTGTGCACAGCGGCTATCTTTGAACTCTATGAAGAGTTGAGAGAAGATTTAGAGCCATCAATAGACAGGAGTTATGCAGTGCCTGGCCTTGTTAAATTGCTGAGCTCATTACATTTTCTTGCTTCTGCATCTTTTCAGACAACTGTGGGCATAGTAGGCGGGGTTTCACAGGCAACATTATTGCAGGCCCTTATCCAGTTTATATGTGCACTGACTAGACACGCTAGGAATTATATACATTTTCCTAGAGAGCAGACAGTGTGGCAGGAACTGAAGACTGCAATTTTATAATGTAGCAGGGCTACCCAAATGTGATGTGTGTTATAAATTGCACACATGTTGCGCTGACCCCGCTACGTGAAGGCGAGAGGTGTTTCCATAACAGGAAACATTACCACTCGCTTAATGTGCAGGTCATATGTGACGTGCACATGAAAATTCTTAGTGTGGTAGCCCTATTCCCAAGTTCCTGACACGATTCCCATATCCTGCAGAAGTCAAGTCTTCCATGCATTTGAAGCGGGGAAATACGACGACGGCTGGCTATTGGGTCAGTCAATGTTATACAAATTGCACTTGTATCCAAATGTCATGTAGAGGTTAATTTAACATTATTTATTGCTAATATATAATCTACCAAAAAAATGTTTACATGAAGCATTTTGTATGTTACATACAAAATATATAATCCATGTGAAGCAGCTTTCAATTGTCATCAATCATTAATCACACAAGAACAGGGAATTAGTGGCCAATACACACAGTCATTGCTTCTACATTGCAGTAGTAATGCTATAGCCATCAGAAGTGAGATTTTATATGTTTATAATGTTCGACGGATTACAGTATGTCTAATCTAATTATTCCTGAATCTTTGATTGTAAAGCATATGTGTGGTACATTCTTCACTTTGTATTTCATGTACTAGGATATGGCAATAGGCAATGTTTGTAATATAAGTTACATATTATATTAACATTCATGTGTTTTCGCTCTCTTATAGGTGACACAGGATATGGAAGACAGCTCTGGCAACTGACACCAGTGGGTAATTGTGACGGTTCAGGGGATTCCTTCCCCTACTTTCTCTCCCTCTGTCCCATCTCCTTCCAATCCCTCTACCCTTTCCCACTCCTGTCCCGTTCCATCTACCTCTCTCTACCCCACTGCCTCAGCGCATGCCCCGCAGGTCTCGCGCGCCCACGCGGTCCCCGAGCCCCTGCAGTGACGCTCCCTGCTCCCAGACACCTGCTATGCCCGCGGCCAGTGCCTCACCTTACCTGGCAGCTCCGTCCGCTCCTCTGCCTTCCGCCATCAGGGTAACCGCGGCCTGTGCGTGCACTCCCTCAGCTTGCGGAGGGCGCGTGCACACGCTCCTCATCTGGGTCCTGTCGCCCTTCTGGTTCCTCCTTCCGGTGCCTGCGTGCTATCTCTCTGTCGCAGCCTGTGCGCGCGCACCCTCAGCTTACAGAGGGCGCGCGCACACGCTCCTCTTATCGGGCCTGCCACGTTCCTGACTCATCCTCCAAGTCCTTACAGGCCATTCCCTGACTGCCCCTTCTGTCTCCTCCTCTTCTTTCCCTGACCTATCCCTGTTGTCTCCCAATTCTCTCTCTGCTCCTCCCCACTCTCCTATTGTTGTGTCTCCATTTATAATCCCTGTCTGTCCTCTCTATCGTCGCTCTGCATAGTTCCTGTTTCCCTGTGTGTGCTGACCTATGCTGTGCTCCCTCCGTGTCCCTGCTGTATCCTGCTCCTGTGTTTCCTTTGGATTTCCCTGGCTTTGACCCCTGCTTGTCCTGGACTTCCCTGCTATCTGTACCCCTTGAACCTTGCTACGAACTCTACCTTGCTGACCTCTGGAATCCTTGGACCTGGCTTTGTACCCTGACGACTCTACTCTCTGGACCCCTGGACATTGGCACACGGATACGACCATTCTTACGCTTACACCAACAGACGTTGCAAGTATCGTTAACCACTCTCTCTACAGGCCCAGCAACACTATACCACACTCCGGGCTTGCTTCCACTGCTGTGGGTGTGTGGTGTAATACCGTTCCCATCTCAGTACTGGGGTCTTGCCAGGTCTGCGGGCATACAGGCATGACATTATGCAGAGCCCAACAAATGCAGACCCCCCTGAGGTGGGTACAAGTATTTCCATAGAGGCCTTACAATTTGTCAGTAACCAGCTGTCTACTGTCTCCCAGCAATTGGCCAAATTTTCCCTTCAGGAGAGTCCCATGGCTCCTACGCCACCGGTGGCTACAACCTACACCAACCCTGGGCCCCGGATTCCCTCTCCGAATCGCTACGATGGGGACCCCCTCGCCTGCCGCGGTTTCTTAAACCAATGTGAGGTGCAGTTTGAGATGTCCCCCTCCCTGTTTCCCACTGGTCATGCTAAAGTAGCATATGTATACGCCTTGCTCACCGGAGACGCTCTCGCTTGGGCCTCCCCCCTATGGGCGCGCAAAAGCGAAGTAACGCAAGATTACTCTCTCTTCAGACGTGAATTTCAACTTGTGTTTGATACTCCTGCACGGCGTGAGACAGCCGCCTTCTCTCTTTTTCACATTTCACAGGTCCGAAGATCGGCTGTCAAATACGCCATCAAGTTCCGTACGCTGGCCGCTGAAGTCCAATGGAATGATGAGGCACTCACCGCCGTGTACTGGCACGGACTCTCAGATACGTTGAAAGATGACCTAGCTACTCATGCCTGGCCTTCTTCCCTGGAGGACTTGATCACCCTGACCGTACGCATGGATCAGCGTACTCAGGAGCGACGGCACGAAAGGCACTGTTTTCGCTCTCCTTCTTCTGTTGTTTCTCACAGGTCGCCTACAACACCTCTCCTGGCACTGGAGTCGCCGGAACCAATGCAGGTCGGCAGTCAGCAACTTCGGGCAACAGAGAGAGCGCAGCATCGCCTGAATAGACTTTGCTTCTACTGTGTTTCTCCGGAACATCGTCTCCAGAATTGTCCCCTGAAGCCGGGTAACGGGCACACCCAGTAAAGGTAGAGGGGCTTCTACTGGGTACTGTTTCTCCTTGCCCCTCTCCTCCCGAAGCTCTCCCAAAGAAGTTTCTGCTTCCTGCCACGTTGGAGGGTCCGAACCTTTTTCTGAAGTTTGAAGCTTTCGTTGATTCAGGATCGGGTGCTAATTTCCTGGACCAGAAGTTTGCGTTTTTGAATCAAATCCCCATGGTCAGAAGGAAGACCCCCATTGGCCTTGAGGCCATCGACGGCCGACCACTCCAGCCGGCATTTATCATTTGGGAGTCTATTCCTCTTACATTGGCCTTGGCTGATGGTCATAAGGAGGTAATTATCTACGATATTTTTCAATCTCCCACAGTGCAAATTATTTTAGGATTGCCTTGGCTTCAACTCCACAATCCGCGCATTGACTGGTCCGGTACTCTGCCTCTCCATTGGCCCTCGTCCGCAGATGCTGTTCCTGCGGAGTATCCTGTTGCGATGCTTGCCGGCCTGGATTACATTTCTTCCAATCTATTGACCCTGCCTACCGTGTACCATGAGTACCTGGATGTGTTTAACAAGGTACAAGCGGATGTTCTTCCTCCCCATCGTCCGTATGATTGTCCTATCGATATCATTCCTAGGACCATCCTGCCGAAGTCTAAATCATATCCACTCTCTGTCCCGGAGACCGAGGCCATGACGTCCTACATTCAGGAAAATTTGGAGAAGGGATTCATCCGCAACTCTACCTCCCCTGCCGGGTCTGGCTTCTTCTTTGTGAAGAAGAAGGATGGATCACTTAGGCCGTGCATTGACTTCCGCGGACTCAATAAGATCACGGTGAAGAACCGGTATCCTCTTCCGCTTATCTCAGAACTGTTCGATCGTCTCCAGGGGGCCTCTATCTTTTCAAAGCTCGACTTAAGAGGTGCCTATAATCTCATTCACATAAGAGAGGGGGACGAGTGGAAAACAGCATTTAACACACGTTCTGGACATTATGAATATCTTGTTATGCCCTTTGGGTTATGTAACGCTCCTGCCGTTTTTCAAGAGTTCATGAACGACATCTTCCGCAATGTATTGGGAACATTTGTCATAGTCTACCTAGACGACATTCTTATTTTTTCTAAAAATCTGGAGGAACACATTCAACATACCAAACTTGTGCTTTCCAGACTCCGTTCTAATCGCCTTTATGCCAAGATGGAGAAGTGTTTGTTCCACCAGGCCTCTACTGCCTTCTTAGGCTATATCATCTCCAGCCAAGGCTTCTCCATGGATCCAGAGAAGCTAAGGCTGTTCTCGATTGGCCGCTGCCTAATTCACTCAAGGCTGTGCAGCGTTTTCTTGGCTTTGCCAACTATTACAGAAAATTCATCAAAAAAATTTCTTCTATTGCTCTTCCCATCACCGCATTGACCAAGAAGGGCGCCGATATCTCATCCTGGTCTCCAGAGGCTATTCTTGCTTTTGAGGTTCTCAAGAAGACTTTCGTTTCTGCACCCATCCTTCGTCATCCGGATACCTCCCTCCCCTTCACTTTGGAGGTCGACACCTCGGACGTAGGAGCCGGCGCAGTCCTTTCCCAGAGGACTTCTCCCCAAGAGAAACTTCACCCCTGTGGTTTTTTTTCACGGAAATGTTCATCT
The DNA here is from genome assembly GCA_036426205.1 of Ascaphus truei. NCBI lineage: Eukaryota > Metazoa > Chordata > Amphibia > Anura > Ascaphidae > Ascaphus > Ascaphus truei. Next base: position 6,903 of record WSYH01013816.1, on the reverse strand, counting down.
GCCGAATGGAATTATGATGTTGGTAATCGTGAACTTTTGACCATCAAACTGGCTCTTCAAGAATGGAGACACCTATTGGAGGGTTCCAAAGAACCAGTTGCTATTCTCACTGACCACAAAAATTTGTTAAATATTGAGGGGGCTCGTCGTCTGGGATCCCGCCAAGCTCGCTGGTCACTCTTCTTTTCCCGCTTTAACTACACCATCTCATATATTCCTGGTACCAAAAATATCAAAGTGGATGCTCTCTCTCGTCACTTCGCCATAAACCGAAGCTAATGAAACCACGGAGCCTATTCTTCCTGCCAAGTGTATAATTTCCGCTAACAACTTTGATGTGTTGGACGAAATCAACAAAGCTCAAGCTCACATTCCCAGCAGGTTCAGGGTACCAGAAGGACGCCTATATGCAGATCCACGCTTTCGCCATAAAGTGTTACTTTGGGGTCATTTTTCTAGGGCAGTCGGTCATCCAGGCTTCAAAAGTACGGCAGATCTCTTTAAACAGACTTTTTGGTGGCCCAAGATGAACCAAGACATTCTCGAATTTACCACCGCCTGTCCTGTATGTGCCCAGAGTAAGAGACTCCATCACAAACCTTCTGGACTTCTCTTGCCTCTCCCCATTCCGGAACAACCCTGGAAACATATTTCGATGGATTTCATTGTTGAACTGCCCATTTCCAAAGGGATGAACACCCCTCTGGTCGTAGTATATAGGTTCTCTAAACAAGCACACTTTATCCCCCTCAAGGGTCTCCCTAACTCTGCCACTTTGACTGATGTCTTCTCCAAAGAAATTTTCAGGTTACATGGCATTCCCATTTCTATTGTCTCTGACCGTGGATCACAGTTCATCTCGAAATTCTGGCGGACTTTTTCCCAAAGACTCGGTATCTCTCTCTTGTTTTCCTCTGGATACCATCCTCAAACCAATGTCAAACCGAAAGGATGAATCAAACTCTTGAACAATATCTAAGATGCTTCATATCGGACTCCCAAGATAACTGGGTGGACCTTTTGCCATGGGCCGAATTTGCTATAAATTCCCTTAAAAACGAGTTTACTCAGGAGTCTCCCTTTTTTATTAACTTCGGTTTCCACCCCAGTAGCCTTCCTCTCTCGCCTTCCCCTTCGGGCGTTCCTGCGGCCGACTCTCATGTTGCCAATCTACAAGAATCTTGGAAAAAGATCCTCAAGACTTTACAATCTGCGGTTGCCAAACAAAAGACCAAGGCAGATCGTCATCGTCAAACTGGGCCTTCTTTCAAACCTGGCGACCGGGTGTGGTTATCCTAAAAAAATATAAGGCTTAAAACACCATCAACAAAACTGTCTCCTAGATTCCTAGGTCCATTCAAAATATTGGAGAAAAGGAATCCTGTGGCTTACTGTCTCGACCTGCCTCCCACGATGAAGATTCCTTCTGTGTTCCACGCTTCCCTTCTTAAACCCTTTATACCTAGTCCTCATTTTTCTGTCCCCTCTCGGAAACCCAATCCGGTCTCCACCCTAGGACAACAGGAGTATGAAGTCCAGTCACTCATCGATTCCCGCTGGTCCAAAAACAAACTCCAGTTCCTGGTCCACTGGAAGGGCTATGGTCCGGAAGAACGTTCGTGGGTACCAGCACGTCACATCCATGCCCCGAGACTACTCCTTCAATTCCACCAAAAGTCCCCACTCAAGCCTTGGTTTGATCGCTCGGAGATCGATCCTCAAGGGGGGGATACTGTGACAGTTCAGGGGATTCCTTCCCCTTCTTTCTCTCCCTCTGTCCCATCTCCTTCCAATCCCTCTATCCTTTCCCACTGCTGTCCCGTTCCGTCTACCTCTCTCTCTACCCCACTGCCTCAGCGCATGCCCTGCAGGTCTCGCATGCCCACGCGGTCCCTGAGCCCCTGCAATGACGCTCCCCGCTCCCAGACACCCGCTATGCCCGTGGCCAGTGCCTCACCTTTCCTGCGGCTCTGTCTGCTCCTCTGCCTTCCGCCATCGGGGTACCCACGGCGCTCCACGCGCCTGGTGCCGCGGCCTGTGTGGCACTCCCTAAGCTTGCGGAGGGCGCGCGCACACGCTCCTTGTCTGGGTCCTGTCGCCCTTCTGGTTCCTCCTCCCGGTGCCTGCGTGCCATCTCCCTGTCACAGCCTGTGCGCGCGCACTCTCACCTTACAGAGGGCGCGCGCACACACTCCTCTTATCGTGCCTGCCATGTTCCTGACTCCTCCTCCCAGTCCCTACAGGTCATTCCCCTGACTGTCCCTTCTGTCTCCTCCTCTTCTCTCCCTGACCTATCCCTGTTGTCTCCCACTTCTCTCTCTGCTCCTCCCCTCTCTCCTATTGGTGTGTCTCCCTTTATAATCCCTGCCTGTTCTCTCTATCGTCGCTCTGCATAGTTCCTGTTTCCCTGTGTGTGCTGATCTATGCTGTGCTCCCTCCGTGTCCCTGCTGTATCCTGCTCCTGTGTTTCCTTTGGATTTCCCTGGCTTTGACCCCTGCTTGTCATGGACTTCCCTGCTATCTGTACCCCTTGAACCTTGCTACGAACTCTATCTTGCTGACCTCTGGAATCCTTGGACCTGGCTTTGTACCCTGACGACTCTACTCTCTGGACCCCTGGACATTGGCACACGGATACGACCATTCTTATGCTTACACCAACAGACGTTGCAAGTATCGTTAACCACTCTCTCTACAGGCCCAGCAACGCTTTACCACCCTCCGGGCTTGCTCCCACTGCTGTGGGTGTGTGGTGTAATACCGTTCCCACCTCAGTACTGGGGTCTTGCCAGGTCTGCGGGCATACAGGCGTGACAGTAATACAACAAAAGACAGGGGTGCCCAATGCTACATCAAATTGACAAAACATTTATGGTAATAATTATAAAGTTTAAATACTTGAATAATAATAGTAACTACTTGTTTTTTTAGGTAAACCCTTTGGCCAAAGCATCGTAAACCTGCATTCCAAATGTCAAGGTAAACCAAAAATGCAGGTCCTAACACTAAATTTGTGAACCCTTCCTTTTACCTCTGTATGATGGGAAGCAACTGTAGTGAGTCTTGTCCATACAGAAAATTGCCAGAACCTCCCAAGTTTAAAAGGTGGGGAGGGGTGAGCTCTGGTGGGAGGTGCCACCTACCTCCATTTAACTGTTACCAGTCAGAAATTGATTAACACACACACATTCCCAGGTAGCTCAAACTCCTACACCCACCACATCATGAATATATATTTATGCCAAAATGAGTGCTACTGAGCGTGGCAAATGTATACAACAAAAGACAGGTGTGCCCAATGCTACATCAAATTGACAAAACATATATGGTAATAAATATAAAGTTTAAATACTTGAATAATAATAGTAATTACTTGTTTTTTTAGTTAAACCCTTTGGCCAAAGCGTCGTAAGCCTGCATACCAAACGTCAAGGTAAACCAAAAATTACCACTGGGTAATACTCAAACCTCTGCAGAGGAAGATTATCATGTGGCACACATATCAACCCCCTTGGTTATTGAGAGGACGTTCGGGCTGTTGAAAAGTCGGTTAAGATGTCTTGATAGATCTCGTGGTGCCCTACAGTACTCACCTCAGAAGGTTGCTGACATCTGCACAACATTGCACTACATCACAAGACAACATATGGGAGGACCTAGAGGAGGATCCTCCTGTGCCTCCTGCTGGGATTAGTGAGCAGACAACCAGTGGGGTGGAGACCTGCTGGAAAGTAATAGAAAATAATTTCTCATCTAAGAATGTGATTTACATATTATAAACTCTCTAATAATCTCATAATGTGTGTCACATTTCATTGTGTTTATCTAATCATAGGACCGTGCTCTGAACAAAATCGTTGGGGATTTTTTTTCTGAATAATCACAAGATCATCTGTCAATGGAATTTGAGTGTTTAACACATTGGTCCTTCCCCAAAGCATGTTCTTCCCCACCCCCTACAATGTTTGCATCATACAATGCTGAATGTTCTGCATTAAGCTAAAAGATATTGCTGTTCGTGTGATAAATATGCAGATAATTTGTTATATTGATACTTGCCAACTACTGTACATTAAAACATATATAATGTTTTTTTTTATAAAGTTTACACTTAATTGTAACCATTATATACTTACCTAAATTTAGTTATGAGGACTTGTGATACCAAATAGTGATATATATTTTATTGTATAATTGACACTTAGGGCATCATGCAGTAAGCGGTGGAAAGGCACTTCTCGCCACTTTCCCACCAAAAAAGCCTATCCGTATTCAGTAATAGCGAGAAAGAGGCGAGATGCAAAAAAAACGCCAGTTTGGCTGGCGTTTTTTTTTCCGCCGGTGGCGGGGCGAGAAGGCACTTTCCGCCTAAAAATGAAACATTTTCCGCCACGCTGTATTCTAGTTCCCTGTGTGTGCTGACCTATGCTGTGCTCCCTCTGTGTCCCTGCTGTATCCTGCTCCTGTGTTTACTTTGGATTTCCCTGGCTTTGACCCTTGCTTGTCCTTTACTACCCTGCTCTCTGTACCCCTTTGAACCTTGCTGCGAACTCTACCTTGTTTACCTCTGGCATCCTAGGACCTGGCTTTGTACCCCGACGACTCTACTCTCTGGACCCCAGGACATTGGCACACGGACACGACGATTCTTACGCTTACACCATCAGACGTTGCAAGTATCATTAACCACTCTCTCTACAGGCCCAGCAACGCTATATCACACTCTGGGCTTCCTCCCCCTGCTGTGGGTGTGTGGTGTAATACCGTTCCCACCTCAGTACTGGGGTCTGCCAGGTCTGCGGGCATACAAGCGTGACAGTGTCTCACTTAGGTCACCGAGGTGTGACAGAACCGGCATTTGTCCAGGGATAGTTTCAGGCCTTCTTGCCCCAGACGGTCCAGCACCTTCAGCAGCCATTCTTCATGTTCCTCCAAGGTCTTACCAAAGACGATGATATCGTCCAGGTGGACCAAGCATTCCCGAGGGTTCATGTCGCCGATGGTTTTCTCCATGAGGCGCTGAAATGTAGCGGGAGCTCCACAAATGCCCTGGGGCATGCGCGTAAATTGATAGAAGCCCAGGGGACAGATGAAGGCGGTCTTCTCCTGATCTTCTGCACTCATCAGTACCTGGTAGTACCCAGATAGCAAATCTAGCACACTGAATCACTGGCTGCCATTCACCGCTTTGAGTATCTCCTCTATTCTTGGAAGAGTGTACTGGTCAGGTACGGTGCGGTTGTTCAGCGTCCTATAGTCGAAACACAGTCATACCGACCCATTCTTCTTCCTCACCACCACTATGGGCGAGGCGTAGGGACTCCAGGATTCGATCACAATCCCGCTGTCTCTATCTCTTGCAAGACATCCCTTACATCATCCACATCCCTGAGGCGGCGTCACATAGCCGGATGGTGTATTGGGCGTTTTGGCTGCAGCCCACATCCTTCTCACTTGTGAAGAATACGTCCCGGCGTTCTTCCAGTTTGTCCGTTAGTCGATGTTTCCACTCGGCCGGCAGGCCTGACTGCTCGGATGCTGCAGCCGCATTCACGTGAGGCATCTCTTCCAGGGGTGTGACAGGGGAAATATGCGCCCCAATTTACATCCCTGACAAAGACCACTGGATATGGAGAGATATTTTGGACGAACACTTTAACTCGTCCAGGAACCTTGGAGGTCCACTCCCGCAATTCAGGCACCAGCTTGTAGCCTTGCTGGGCGTCCTCCTCGAGCGTACTCTACAGGGAGAAGAGGTGATCGGCTTTATCTCGGTCGGGGTAACAGCACAGTGCGACCATGCGTTTCACTCCCCCTGGTGGAATCTCTTTTAGTCCCGTTTGCAAGTTGAAGAGATCTCCGTGACGGTCTAGGGCAGATATCTTGCAACACTCCTCCAACAGGATGGGATGGATGGTTAGGCTATTCAGGGGCAGTTCGCCCGCTTCTTGCAAGTAGGCCCGTATTACAACTATGTCGGTGTTGGTTACCAGTATGATCGGGGAACTGGGATGCTCTCTGGTTTCGGGGCATACCAACGCCTCCACATCCATAGGGTGCAGTTTGCCAGTGTTCAGCTGCAGGATCTCCAGCCGAACCTTCACTACTCCGTCGACAGGGTAATCTTCATTATTGAGTCCTCGCAGTTTCATGTGCTCCGCCGACTGCAAGAGTCGGTTTTGGAGATGTTGGTTGTAGAACTCTCTGTACACAATGGTCACTTGTGACCCAGTGTCCAGCAACGTTGATGAATAAACACCATCCACAACGACTGCAAGCATCCAATGGTGGGGTTCCATCGTTGGGGCTTGGCTCAGAAGGGGTTTCGGCAGGTACGGTCGGTGTTTCTGCCATCTCGACTCCACAGATCATTACGTTAGAACGGACAGTCCCGGTGGGGGAGTTTGTTTTTATGGGCAGTCCCGTGACGTGACCCTTCTGGCCACAGAGGTAGCAGATGACATTACCAATGTCCCCTTCGTTCCTATGGGTAGGAGTGACTCTCCCGGACGTCCGGGACTTGGCTATCGGTGACTTGGGGGGAAGGATGGTCTTTCGTACGGTAGGTCTCTTGGACTTTTGGAGCGGACGACCCTTTGGCTTCACCCTTGAGGGGCTCTTTGGTCTTTTTAGGGGCATGGAAGTGCAGCTGAACGTCTTGTTTTCTGACCTTCCATATCAAGTCCATATAGCTAGGAGGTACGGTGGTTGCCGGGGCGGCCAGCATCAGAAGGGCTACCAGATGTGAAGGTAGGGATCCCTTCAGCAGTTATTTGAGCCGATACCGGTCCACTTCTGAGGCAGAGATGATCTTCTTGGATAGCAGTGTCCACAGGGATAGTTGGAGCCTGCAGACGAATGTGGACAATTCTTCTCCCTCCTTTTGGTGGAGAGCCTTGAACT
>WSYH01013815.1:0-12495 GCA_036426205.1 Ascaphus truei | reverse complement strand
GGGGGGGGGGGTAACGGTATGTGGGTAGGGGGTGAGGGTGGTTAGACCTCACAGTATGCACATCGGGACCCCCCCTCCCCACATTTACATAAACTGCACTCACAGCAACACAGGCAGGGAGATTTAACAGACACATTAGGGGGAGGGGGCTTTACACAGATTACACTCAAGGCAGGGAGATTTAACAGAAACATTAGGGGGAGGGGGCCTTACACAGATTACACTCAAGGCAGGGAGATACAGGGGATGTACTGTACTGTATGTTGTTTATTGCAATGCTTCAATGTGTGTACAGTATAATGTTTTTACAATTAGATAGATGTAATCCTTGGTATTGTAAGGGTTAGCCTTGGTTTTAAATTTTGTATTCTGGTTGGTACTTATATATTGATTTTTGTTTACTTGATTGGTTAAAATAGTTTACTTGTTTGGAGGTACAGTATTTGTATTTTGCTTGCAATGATATTGTTCACATTCATTTGCAGAATGTATATGGTGCATAGATTTTATGCATCATAAATACAATGTAAATGCAATGTATTATATATATATAGTTGCATGATGAAGCCACTGTACAAATTCATGGGTGAAGGGTGGGTATCGGGCCAGTGTGGCTTAACCCCTTAATTACCTTTGCGGTTATTATCCGATAAGGTGTTTAAGTATCCCTCTGCTTTGTTTACATTCCGCGGTCACGTGATCGGGACCTTTAAATGCTGAGGGATACCGGCACCTCATAAAAGGGGCTGTATCTCGGGAAGCAGGGGGTCCCCGGACCTGAAACCAACGCGGTTCAGCTCCGGAGACCCCCTGCACATCTACACTATGAATAAAAATGTATTTTAAATAATTTTTAATGTGCCGATGTTTGCGCAGAGAGAGCAGCGGATCTCTCTCTGCTGCAAACACATCTCGCCAGGGGACAGCCTATAGTATCATTGATGTGCATATACAGTACTGTATGTGTATGTTAGGGGTTATAGGGGTTGTTGTTATACAGTATATATATACTGCATTACAATTCATGAATTTATGCCATCTGGCGGACACGCGAAGCATTGCAGCCTATTAAATCCTGAACCATTATCAATTAACACATCAACCGCGCGTCAGCCGGGCATGCCCCTTGGCTGCGAAAGCAAAACGAACGCGGCATGCTCCGGGTGAACAGCGTCGCATTCCAGGAACAAGCCGGTGACAAACCGGTGATTTGTTAGAATAAAGTGTTTCACAGCAGTATGTGATGTTTTCATTCATTTTAATTAAACTAATGTGTTACTACTGATATGCCACATTCAGCTGTGTCTTATGTGGTTTTCTTAATTAGCCAGCACATATTAAGGTGTTTATTTCCTGTTGGTCCATACTCCTTGAGAAAGCGCAACACTTGCGTGAAACGCGTGAGAAGACCTCTCTGTCATGAATACCACTTACCTTTGTTCCAAATAAAGCCTTTTTTTTTAATTTTTGCACCTACTGGTACCCTTTTCTTTTCAATTTTCTTACTGTGGATGACCTGGATACTATCTGAGTGCCCTGATTACTGCTACAATCACCGCCACAAAAACAATACCCGTAAAAAAAACACAATATCCCCACAAATACCCTGAAACGGGCAAGCCAGGACAATAGCTAGAGCTGTTAGGTGTCTGCCAGGCAGTGGTTAATCCCCGCCTGGAGGAAGGCAGGACTACTAACAAGCCCAACTGAGTCTAGAAAGGGGTTTAAAAGGCAGGAAAGGGAACTGTTTCTCTGTCTCTCTCTGGTCCGTATACAAACCACACATGCGTGTCCTTGACCCCTAGGGACACCAGGGTGTGCAGGCCATATAACTGTGTCCTTGATGCTAAGGGACACCAGATCTATATAGACATCTATGGACTTCCAAATGCTGGGGAAAACCTATCCTTTATATTGCTGACCTGCCTTTTGCTGCACCTTGGCTGAGGAAAGGCCTGTGTTTTGGGTTATTGCACTTTGGCGAAAGTGCAAGTAAAGCCTACATTTATTTTCCCAAAGCGAGTCTCCTATCTTCACCTCTGCACGCATCGCCTACATTTGATGTTAGAAGTGTGATGATAGGTGGCCCTATGGATTTCAAAACATGAGATAGGTGGCCCTTGGATTTCAAAAGGGTCCCAGAGACCCTCAGGGAAAATTTTAGTTTTTGCAACAATTCCTGCAACAGCTTGCGCAATAGGAGTAAGATGGATACAGAATACTCCTTGTTAAAGGACTTACATCTGAAACACGTAGGAGGGTGGCACTACCCCCGTGGGTGATGCTTATTTGATTAATAAACTCATTGATTTTTAACCACCTGGCTCCCTGGCAGTGCGCTGCTGTTCTCTTCTTTTTTGCGTTGTAAATATAGAGGCAGACCAAAAAAAGCATATACAGAAAAAGTATTGATGCAGTGCCTCTGGAGGTCAATGGAAGAAACACATGCAGAGGTGACCAGAATAAAGACTCACAACTTCAGGCAGAAAAACAAGGTACACTGCGCTGGATAAAGCAACAAATGCCACAGTCTGACTGGGAAGACTATTACAGACAAAAGGAACTAATTTTGAGAATAAAGTCTTCTCCATCACATGTGCAAGGAAAAAAAGTTTTAGGCAACACATAGCGCCCGCTCTGCACCAAGGGGGATGGTATCCTCGTTCCTACAAGTTCACTGAATCAAAGCTGGTCACATGTGGAGATTGCAGGTGAAATTTCAGGTGCCAATACTAACAAATGCTGCAAACTAGTGGCCGTGCGTGAGAAAAAGAATCCACAAATAGTGTCCCTTACTCACAGCTTGTCGGCAGATAATGGACTACAGTGCAGATGTTCCAATACTGTTACAGCTGAGTGCAAGCCTCCCTACGCATTTTGTAGCACTGAACCACTTTGTCAGGGGTGGCTTGCGACTGCCTGGCAATATTTATGGGATCACACTAATTTGGGATAATTATTCCAATTGACCCCAGACTGCAGTCAATTATTTCAGCAGATGAAAATTGTTACTATCAAAAACAACAAGTAATTTAATATATTGCAACTGAGGCCAATGAATATACCAGATGTATCTAATTTATATTGCCAGTGTCAGTAAATGTGAATGGTAATGAATGCATGTTGATCATAAAAATATATATGATACTAAAACATGTATATATAAAAATATACATCATAATTACATAAATGACATTCAATCTATTGTAAAAAAAACACGCAAAAAAATACCTTTTAAATTAAAAATGTATGTATATATCTAAATGTATCTACACATACATACAATATTAAACAAATAAAATGAAATCTAAAAAGTGTATAAGAATACAAAAATGATTGTGGAACTACTATTACCAATTTTAGGAGGAATTGGAGGAAACTGTTCAAACCAATGTTGAAATATCCAGACCTTCATTCAGACAGGCAGGTAAAATCATGCCCAATTTGAATATCCAGAAAGTTTCCTGCTTGCATAGGCTATTGAAACAGGCCCCACCTAGGAGACCCAAGGTGTGAGGATCGGGCACAGGCTCCGCCCCCTTGATGTCTCCCGTGATCTCAGCATCAGACGCAGGCTCCACCCCGTGATGTCTCCCATTATGTCAGCATTGGGCGCAGTCTCCGACTCCGAGTTGATTCAGACCTTGGGCCAGCTGGTGCTTCATCTATACCTGCTGTGCAGTCATTCATCTGATTGGTTACTGCACCTTTATAGGTTCAGTGATTCCTTCTGCAAATCGGCTGAGCATGTAGTCCTTAGTTCCAAATATTAGGGGAGCCAGATTGGTTGCCATAAAATTAAAAAATTAAAAAGTGCAATACAGCAATAAAATATGATAACACAAGTGAATAAAGTAATCTATAGGTGTTCTACTCACAAGTGGAGCAGAATATCAGAGCGAAATCCAACACTGTGGCAGATGACCCTCAGGTGGTAAGTGATGCATAAGATCCCGAGCTCAAAGACAAAAGGAGAGAACCATAGTGCAGACAATAAAATGTTATCAACACAAAAGAGACAAGTGGAAGCTTACATGGTGTCAGCAAAAATCAGGCATTGGATATGCATAGAGACACAGATTGCAGTTCGTCGCGACCTCACTGCAGATGTTCCCAGCGCCCACGGCAATTTATATAATGCACAGTAAAACCTAAATAGTGACTTATACATAATCACACATACAGTACAAGTTTATACATAGGAAATAAAATGAATATAGTGATAAAAAATTAAGCTGAGTTGTTATAAGACCATATCAAGCTCAGCCAATTAGATTATACCTGGGCTATGAACTTGGGTATATAACCATGAGTGACGCATTAGATGGCCACTCCTGATGAAGCTGCCAATCAAGCGCAGCAAAACGCGTTGAGTTTTGGACCATTCAGTGATCCGTAGAGGAAGAGAGAGGAGAGAGAACCAGGAAATCAGTTTGTGTGTCGGCGTGCGTACCAAATTCCGGAATAGGAAGTGACGTCATCGGAGCTGTGGACGCTGGGAACATCTGCAGTGAGGTTGCGACGAACTGTGATTTTTCTTTATTTTATGGCAACCAATCTGGCTCCCCTAATATTTGGAACGATTGTCTGTTGAGCTTTGGGAACAATCTCCTTAAGGGTAGTAGTAAGATTATTTGCCTTTTTCACTTCATTCACTTATTACCATTTATATGTATAATTATTTTTATTCACCTTTATCATGCAGATTATCTGTTTGTAATATAAACATTTTTTCACCTTCACCTAATAGTGTTGAGCGCCATCCAGTGCTTTTGTCCAACATAGTAGTCCTTACCCTGTGACATTGTGCTGTCCACAAGCACTCTGCCTTACCTTGTCTTGCCTTGTCTTGTGTCATCTTGTGCCATCTTGTTTTCGAGTTACCACCTAGACCTCAGCTTGGAAATTGATCGCTATCTACTCTGCAACCCTCGACCTCAGCTTGGACTTCTACCACTCTACTCTCTATAAACCTTGACCTCAGCTAAGTGACACCTACTATTCTCCATTCTCCAACCCTTGACCACAGCGAGTATACCTACATTCCATAGCTCTCTTAGGGCTCGTCCAGGATGAGAGCAATGTGTTTGACCAGCGTGCCTGTGAACACACAGTACTCAGTTGCTTGGCCAGACAAATCAATTTGATTTTGCCACTCACTTGGCCATCACATGAGCGGTTCGCCCAATGAGGGGGACCCAGCACCGTAATGTCATAGCCGCGCCCCCCGATATGCCCCCACACATGCAACTAGTTGCCAGGAATCACCCGGACAACATGAGCACCTGACGTCACAGCGTTCGAGCGCCAGCGTGCTCACTTGCACCCTGGCCGCGACTTTACCCTGACCCGCCTACTCAACAACGAACTTGCACGCAGGACACAGCCTCGCAGCTCCAGGTCGGTGTTTCCAAATCCCCACCTCAACCTCGTGGTTCTGTCCTGCTTGTGGCGAGCACCCATTACACAAGGGAATAGTTTCTAAACCCATGATTTTAAGATCAGTAGGAACACTATTGTGATATTGTGTAGTGTTTGGAGACCCTATGCCTAGGATTCTTCTTTAAAATATTCCTCCTATGATCAAGAAAATGAATTCCCAAAGGGTGTGTAGTGTAACCTATATAATCGAGACCACAATTGCAGGATAATACATTCACAACAAAGGAGGTGTTACAATTTCTAAATACTTAGACTGAATAGTCTTGCCCATTGTGTGGAAAAAATCTTGCATCCATGTTTCAAATATTTACATGTGATGCAAGAAGCTCCTCCACATCTATAGTTTCCTGACGGTTTAACAGGTAAAAATGTTGCCGACCTGTAGAAACCTTCTTCAATTTGGATGGTGCCACTGTATGATCTTCTTAAGATTTAGGGCTTTTTTTGTATATCATGCATGGTTTAATGAAATAAACTAGAATGTGATCCTTCAATATGGGGTCACACATCAACACTTGCCAGTGTTTATTAACAATACTTCTTATCCTGGATTCAGATTGTGAATATCTAGTGATAAAAGTAGTACGAGAATTGAACTCATTAGTATTTTTGGATTCTATATCCTAAAACTCTAGTCAAAACGTCTTGTCTATCTAGAGTAAAGGCTCGATTAAAGGATCTGTCAATGAGTGTTTCCTGGTAACCCTTTTCTAGAAATGTATTTTTCAAAAGATGGGATTAGTGAATAAATTCCTTAGTATCAGAGCAGCTCCTGCGCAATCTGTTGAACTGCCCATATGGAATATTATTCAGCCACCCAGGAAAACGATTGATACTGGCCTAAATATAATTGTTACAGGTCACAGGTGTGTGATATACATTAGTAGCAATTTTCCCATTGGAGTGAATAGATAGGACAAGATCTAAATAAAATCAATAGACAGGGATTGAATATTATATGTAAAATTTAAACCCCTAACATTTTCATTAGAGTGGCGAAACTGGTCAATGAGACCAGATTCCCTCCCTTTCCAAATAAAGGTCCAAAGGTCTTAAGTGTTTTAGACAGGGCCGCTGATAGGGGGGGATAGCTGGGACATATATCCCGGGCCTGGTGGCTGCTTTTCCTGGGTGCCTGTCCTCACATTGCCACTGGGCCCAGCTCTCCCCCTGCTGCGGGCCTCCCTCACTGGGGTTATATGAATTAGGGGGTGGAGGGGTTATATGTTTTTTGGGGGTGGGGGCTTTTTGTATATGTATTTGGGGGTGGGGGCTTTTTGTATATGTATTTTGGGGGTAGAGGGGGGTTGGTATGTATTTGGGGGACAGGGGGGTTTGCTATGTATGTGGGGGTGGGAAGGTTTTTTGTATTGGTGGGTGTTTTTTTTGGTATTATTATGTGGGGATTGTGTGTAGGGGAGGGGCAATGTGTTTTTTTGGAGGTGCGGGATAGGGCATGAGTGTGAGGATGGAGTATTGAGTGAGAGTGTGGTAATTGAGGAAGGGGAGAGTGAGAAGAGAGAGTGAGCAAGGAAAAGAGTGAGATAGAGGGGAGAGAAATACATGCGGGGGAAGGGACGGAGGGGGTAGAGTGAGGGGAGAGGGGATGAGTGATGAAGAGAGGGAGTGAGACAGAGGGGAGAGAAATACATGAGAAAAGGGTGGGAAATAGAGGGGGCTTGCAAGACCGCCGGCATGAGGGGGAAGTGGTCGGTTGTGACTCTACTCCTGGGCCCTGGGAAATCTGTCTGCGGACCTGGTTTTAGAGAATGTAAAAAGAGAAGAAACCTGAGGAGGTTTCAGATCTGACTGACCAGGTCAGTGAAAGAAATTAGAAGCTTCACAATGTTAAAAAGGGAAAGAGCCAAATAGAACAAGAAAAGTTAGACGAAGCACTGAAAGAAGCAGAGGGTGCTTTGCAGCAGGAAAATAGAAAATCTATATGTCTTCAGTTAGAACTTTCTCAGATCAGAGCGGACTCTGAAAGAAAGAGAAGTGTTCTGAAAGAGAAGTGTTCAGAAATACTACAGCGCTTACAGATGTAGCAAGATTTACACTTCCTGATATCACGAGAAGCTAGGTCTAAATCTCTGGCAATGATTTGCATTTGCGGGTTGGATGTGGTTACCGCAATTGACCACAAGTGCACCGTGACTGAAAAAAATTGAGTTTTAGCGTTTGTCGTAGTACTCTGAGGTAATGTTAGGCTTTGCTAGTGTGCCAGTGTGTCTTTAATCTAAATACAGTGTAACCCATCCCTTATTCTCATTAATGTTATATGACATGGTATGATATCCCATTTATTTCAAAGTAACCCACCCAAAGTAATTCCACTTAAAACTTCAGATGACTAAAAAGTATTTTTAATGTATTACATTTTTTATTAGAGTACAGTAAATTACAGTTTAAACATAAATAACAGACTTTGTGAAATAATACAATCTTCTTCAATGTTTTTCCAAATATACGATTTTCTTTAACCGACATCTTCTTCGGACTGACTCCTCACCTGTAAAAATAATTGATTTTTTTTTATTTATCAATCATCAAGAAGAAATAGATGCATGAATTACACTGTGTGGAATGCATACTACCAATAAACTTGTATGGAACACTTATGTGTGTCTTTAATTTCTGCACATGCGTGGTTTATGGAATCTGGTTGAAACGCATATGCGGATCATTGAATTTATGCACATGCGAACTGTATGGAATGTATGTGCAATACAGGTATTGACAATCGAATGGAATGCATACATTACCTTCATTATCCATTATCACTGTTGATGTTCATCAGCCTCCTCTTTCATGTCAGCCAATATACTCAACACAGGAGCCGCGGATTCTACCTCCATTTCCAGAGAACGTCCTATCCTTTCAGCTCCATCGGACAAGGGTTGCTCTGGTCTTGATTCTGCACTCACGCCCTTGCCCGTTGCCTGCTGGGCAGTTGGAGGCCTAGTTAGTGCTTTCTCAGGCAGTTCAAACTTTGCAATCTCATTTTGCAGTTGCGCGGGGTTCCCAGCTCTCACTGTACCCTTGTCTTCATGGGCATTAGTCTCTGTGGGATACAGATTCTGGGGCAAGGCCAATCCTTTTTCTGTAGTGGAGACACCTGTACTTTACTGGTTGACAGAGCCTCACTCTGTTTTAATTATGTAACATTTGTCTCCAACATCATCTTTTCAGCCTTCAAGGTTTTACCCACTGACCGTAAAGTCTTTGCACACTCTTTACTCAGTCTTTCAAGCTCTTCTACTTCTAGACTTTTCTCTCTTGTCAACATGTTACGTTTATCTATGAGAGAATCTTATTTCTTGCATACTTCTCGCAACACTGCTCTCAGATCCTCCATCATTTCCTGGTGCTGGCTCTCAGCGTGCATCAACACATCCTTCATTGCGTTTAGGAACTCTGACTTCCCCACGTCCAGGACCTTTGCCAATTCCTCCGCTAGGTTCCCATCAGCTTGCCTTTCCCATGTTTCTATCTCCTGTTCATCCTGACTGTTGGGTATAGAGCAACGTCTCTGCACCTGTAGCTCTTGCTTCGGTTTCTGGACCTTCTCGTGTTCCCTTTCATACTGCTCTGCAGGCACACACTGGTTACGCAGATGCTCATTCCTGTAAGGACACACATCTTCCAAGTGCTCTGAGTCTTCGCACTCCATACATACTAAGGGCATCTTGCCGTTGCATCTCGCCATTGCTGTGACTGGACTTGGACTTCAGCAAAACATCAATTAAAATGTTTTATTCACTTTTTCTTCCAGAATCAGTACCTTGCGTCATCACCATCTGTATTTGTTTTTCTGATTCAGCACAGCTTCACATAAACTCTTTCACACTTTTCCTGCATATACTCCAATCACCTGTGGTAGTCCTATGCAGTGTGGCAGACTTTACTTCCACAATCAGTACCGCTTGAGGGCCACTGTCTGTATTCACTGCTTCAGTGTGAAAAAATTTTTTTCACACACCTGGTGGTGCAGACTTCACTCCCAGAATCAGTACCTCTCATGGGTCACAGTCTGTAGCCATCTTTCGTCCACCGTCACCATCTGTTGTCTTGATTTATCCAGCGCAGTGATCCTCTGCATGCGTCTCTTCTGCCGACCTCTGGAGACGCTGCATCCCACTTCTGACACCATTTGTGATGTAGCGGCCTGTAGGCGAGGGTAGATAGATGCATAGACACTGTATAAAGCTTATAACTATGGTGGTTTATTTGCCACCAAACAGCAACCAAAACATTGGGGCTACCGCCCCTTTAAGGCAAAACACAAAATAATAAAATAAAATCCTATTCCCGTTAGGGAAACTTACTACACCAGCAGGTCCCTAGCTAACGGCGCTGGCCAACTAACCTGGTTCCCAGCCCAATAAATGCCTTGGCATATGCAACAATGTAACACAGTCTCTGCATACAACAATAAAGTGTTTTTGCTTCTCTGTCAATCCTTATCTTTATCTTAGGTACGATTCCTAGCTGGACCCCACAGGCCTGCTTCCTTCAGTCCTAGGGTCCATAACAGCCAAACTCTCCTGGTTGGGAGAAGATTCCCTCTCTCATTGGAGGAAAGCAGTTTTCCTGTTTCTGACAGCTTCGTGTCTTTTATCCCTGCTCCATCGGGAGTTGATTGTGCACACCTCCCTGTTCAGATGTGCAATCCAACACCCGTGCAGTGTGGGAAGGGAGTTAACCTCTTCACTCCCTTACATCTATACAGATGATTTTCTTCCCATCCAGAACAGCAGGGGTTAATCAGGAAAGGCTAGGTCTCCAATGTATTCAGAGTATGCAATTGAAAGAAGAGAAAAAGAGAGAAAAGATCATGGCACAATACATTTATTAAAAAGAGATTGGTTAGAACAATATTGCACTTACAGCCAATATGTATTAAAACAGCGTTTTGGATAGCTTCCCAGCATGTGGTAGTTGGCTTCTCCGCTGTGATGGTAGTCCTGCTAACACCAGATCTTACGGAGTCCATAACCCCCTTCAGTGATGTGTCAGCTGTGCCTCACACATCAGTTTTAATGAGGGGAGATACTGCATACTACATACTACATACTGCAAAGCTCTTTGAAATAGCGGTGGCGAAACGTACGTCGGGGTTTGTCCTGTTTGTCCTCTCTACCCTCTACACGTGTGTCTGCCTGCACTTCCGGGACTGACTCTTCTATCAGTGGTGGACCCTCTGCCTTACCTTACATGCGGGACTCTGTTTTTGCTGGCTCACGGAGGATTTACGTTGGCTAAATACTGCCTCTATATGCTGGGACTTGTGACATCTGACGCCTGTTTATCTTATGAGTTTATAGTCTGGCTACTATTGTGGTGCACACAGTGATGCGTGTATGTGTTGCAACCCTATCTCTATTTAATGCCATCTGAGTACTGCTTTATTAGTAGTTTGGCATTTTTTTGACATTTGAGTGGTTGCCTTCATCATTACAGATATTTTTGTAGTGGTTTTTCTCCCACTTATTATATCCCTGCAGAGTAGTTATCTCTCCCATATTACTCCATGGGTAGTTAACTGTTTCTCCCCCCTAGTCTCTGACTTACAGCATTAGATTCTTAGTTAGTGCAGGATCCCTGGTTTCCCTATGTTACTTAGACTGTCTAGCATTCTTGACCGTCCGGTCACACAGGTGGGAGGCATTTTTATGCCCTTACCATCTGTGTTCCCATACTATTCACTATACCTCATGTCTTGGTCTTTATTAGCAGGGATTATATTATAATATGCCAGAATATTTTCACTCTTGAGGGTTATGAGACTGTTTTATTTTGTATTGTTGGTGGCATGTTATTTAATAAACTTGTTTTATATTTTTTGTATACCTGAGTGCGTTACGTGGGATCTTTCTTTTCTTTTTTGTTATCATACATTTTCATCCCCAGCACCGTCAGTAGCCCACTATTACAGGGTTTCATTTATCTACTGATTTAGGTTTGTTTATTTATCATTTAGGTCAGTAGCAGGCTTTTCTTTGTTGAGCAGGGGGTCCCCGGACCTGAAACCAACGCGGTTCAGCTCCGGAGACCCCCTGCACATCTACACTATGAATAAAAATGTATTTTAAATAATTTTTAATGTGCCGATGTTTGCGCAGAGAGAGCAGCGGATCTCTCTCTGCTGCAAACACATCTCGCCAGGGGACGGCCTATAGTATCATTGATGTGCATATACAGTACTGTATGTGTATGTTAGGGGTTATAGGGGTTGTTGTTATACAGTATATACTGTATATATACAGTATATACAGGCATACCCCGGTTTAAGTACACTCACTTTAAGTACACTCGCGAGTAAGTACATCTCGCTCAATAGGCAAACGGCAGCTCACGCATGCACCAGTCAGCACATCCTGAACAGCAATACCGTCTCCCTACCTGTACCGAAGGTGTACACAAGCGGGGAGACTATAGAGCCTGTTACAAATGCGTTATTTCCATCAGTTATGCACGTATATGACGTTTGCAGTATAGTACATGCATCAATAAGTGGGGAAAAGGTAGTCCTTCATTTTAAGTACATTTTCGCTTTACGTACTGCTCCGGTCCCATTGCGTACGTTAATGTGGGGTATGCCTGTACTGCCTTACAATTCATGAATTTCTCGGCTTCAAAGACAACAGCTCGCAAACGCCCCCATGCGTTTTTACACGGCATTGCAGTATTGCAGCCAGCGGGAATAAAATGCTTAAATCACAGCCGCGAAAATAACGCAATACACCCCGGGAGAAAACGACACAAAACCGCACATCACCGGGATAATCTGAAATTCGCGGAGCTAGCCGAGTTAGAATAAAGTTGGTCGCCACTGTATGAGATTGATATCCAAGAAAGATAAGACACATCCTGTGTCCAAGCATTTCAGTACTTGCCAAATGGGCAGTCTGAATAATTTCAAATGTATAGTAATAGAGCATGTTAAAACACATCTACGAGGGGGCAATAGAACCTCTCTATTACATCAAAGAGAGGCTTATTGAATTTTTAACTTGGATACCTTCATACCCAATTGTTTAAATATCCAATGGG
>WSYH01013814.1:0-16545 GCA_036426205.1 Ascaphus truei | reverse complement strand
CCGGGCCCCGTGTCTTTTATGGTTATACACCTAGGTTCCCCGTCAGAGATTGTCCACAGGGGCTGCTGTTACGCTACTGCTGGCAAGCAGGGGTTCAATGCGGCCTCTTCTATCACAGTTTCCCCGTTCTGAGCTCTTCCCCTCCCCGTTTCCGAAAAGAAAGGGGCTGGGGTGAGGCTAAAATGATATATTGGGATCAAACAGTGCTCTTAAAAACTTCAATGTTTAATGCACATAAAAATCCAATTCACAATAAATGCACTCACATAGTAAAAACAATTTGCCGGTATGCTCCCGTGGCTGCGGTTTGCACCGGTCCCCGGCCGCTGTCTCCTCCGCGTCCGGAGGTTGGAGTGGATGTCAGTTCCTGGCGCGGCTGTGATGATGCAAACTGCTCCCTCAGCTACGGAAGCCCAGTGTGCCAATAATCTTCAACCTATAGAGAAACGCGTTTCGCCGATTGGACGGCTTCCTCAGGCTCATTTAATCATACTATTCATCCCTTCGTCCCCTACTCTGTTTTGTTTATACGTTTTCTTAAGGCTTTGGATCATCCCTTTACCAGGGGTAGAAGCAGAAGGATCACAAGAATAACTACACATCAGTAGAAAATAACCACAATAAATGGTTCCATCGCTTCTCGAAATCTGTCACTAAGGTAAGCGCCTGGTTCTTCCCATACTGTTCCCTCCATCAAGGTTTCCCTGAAGAGCCCTGGAGGGTTGTCCGGAGTCATGGCTGATTACTATGTTCCTGCACAAAACATGGAGTGTTGTCCGAAGGCCATCGTGAGTCGGCCTCATCAGGAGCACCGCTAAACTGGAGGGTGTATGAGGATCTACTGGCTCCTCTGCTCCCGCTGTGAAGACAAGCGACACGTTCTTCAATTTATCTACAAGTATCTGATGCATCCTCTGCTGAGCCTGTTTGACCTACTCTGCAAAGTCAAGCTTACTGCTCACAGATTCTTGGCCTTTGGGTTGATGCATCCTTGACATTTCAACTGTTCCGGAGAGAATTGAATTCCTCTGTCGGCTTTCTGATGGACTTTTTCAGTCTTACCTGTGGAGTACTCTCTGCCCCGCTGACAAAACCACCAGAGGTGGGTCACCTTGAGTCCATTTACTCAAGCTCCGGAGAGCCTGGAGGATCGTCCGGAGAACGCTCTTGAGAGGGGGGGAGTATAGTCGCGGTCTTCTAGACTCTGCCAGCCATAGTTCTTCTTTGTACCACTGGGTGTACAATGCTGTCTTTGTTCCTCTGGGGTCCTCGTCTGCCTGTCTGTCTTCTGTTTCTCTGTCTCTGTCCTTTATAGCTTCTGCTTCCTGCTGGTGTTTCAAGTTGCCTTTGCTTCAAGTCAGACTCCTATGCACATGCCTTGTTCTTTGATCCTGAGTCTGTTGCTGTACCTGTACCTGTATTAGTTGCCTCACAGTAAAAGTCCTGCTCGGTAATCTGTGTCCCTGTTTGTTCCCGTTCTCAGTCCCTGTCCCAGACCTGTCCATGCTCCCCTGTCTGTTCCAGTCTCCTCGTTGCCGACCCTCTGCTTGTTACCTGACTTCGCATACCTGCCGCCTGCCTTGCACCCTGCTTGTTACCTGACTTCGCTATCTGCGCGCCTGCCACTCGATCTATGATCCTACTACGCTCGTTGCTCTTCCGGCACCCGAGATCCTACTGCCCACAGGAGTCTCGTGACAAATTAATGGGGGAGGCATGCTAAGCGTTAGCACACCTTACTCCCGCCATATTATGGAAGGGGCACGCTAAGCGTTTAGCCACCTTTACTCCCGTGCATATTAATGGAGGGCTGAGGGAACGATAAGCGTTAGCACACCCTTATCTACCCGTGCATATTAATGGAAGAGGGCGGGCACGCAAGCTTTATCCCCACCTTTACCACGTCCATAAATTGGAGAGGAGGCCACGCTAAGCGTTAGCAAACTGTACTCCCGCTGCATATAATTGGGAGAGGAGGCACGCTAAGAGTTAGACCACACTTTACTCCCGTTGCATATTAATGGGAGGAGGCACGCTAAGCCGTTAGCACACCTTTGACTCCGTGCATTTTATATGGAAGGGGGAGGCACGCTAAGCGTTAGCACACCTTTACTCCTGTGCTATTATGGGAGAGGGAGGCACCTAAGCAGTACACAACCTTTACTCCGTGATCATATTTAAGGGAGAGGGGCGCACTGCTTATGGCATATAATATCCCACCTTTACTTCCCGTAGCATATAATGAGGAAGAGGAGCGAACGCATAAGTCGTTAGCCACACCTTACATCCCGTGCAATATTAAGTGTGGAGAGAGAGAGGCACGCTAGCGTTAGCACACACTTTACTCCGTTGCATATAGAATGGAGAGGCAGCGCACACTAAGCTGATACGCACAACCCTTACTCCCGATGCCCATATTTAATGGGATGAGGGGGCAACGCTAAGCTTTATAACCCACCTTTACTACCCGTTGTGCATATGAATGGGAGAGGAGGCAGACCTAAGCGGTAGCACACCTTTACTCCCGTGCATATTAAGGGATGAGGAGGCGAACGACCTAAGCATTCAGCACACACCTTAACTCCCGTGCATATGAAGGAGCGGAGGACGCTAACTTTGATCCCACCTTCTACGTGCATATGCATGGAGAGGAGGCCACCTAAGAGTGTTAGCACACAACCTTTACTCCACGTAGACATTTAATGGGGAGAGAGGCACAGCTAAGCGTTAGACACCATTACTCCCGCTGCATATTAATGGGAGAGGAGGCATGCTAAGCGTTAGCAACACCTTTACTCCGCGCATATTAATGGGAGGACGGGGGCACGCTAAGCGATTACACACCCTTTACTACCGTGATATGAATGGGAGAGGAGCACGCTAAGCGTTAGCACAACTTTACTACCTTTTTCTCCGCGATATTAATGGGAGCGGAGGCACGCTACGCTTATCCCACCTTTACACCCGTTGCATATGAATGGGCAGAGGGAGGCCACGCTAAGCTTTATCCCCACATGTTACTCCCGTGCATATGAATGGGAGGAGGAGGCCTAAAGATTTATACCCCTTTACTCCTGGCACATTAATGGGGAAGCGGCCGTCATGCTAAGCGTTTAGCACACATTTACGCCCGTGTATATGAATGGGAGCGGGGGCGTACTAAGCGTTAGCACACCTTTACTCCTGTGCATATTATGGGAAGGAGGAGCACGCTAAGCCGTTAGCCACACCTTTACTCTCCCAGTGGGCACATAGGAATGGTCACAGCGGGGGCACGCTAAGCGTTAGCACACCTTATCCACGTGCATATGAATGGGAGCGGAGTCACGTAAGCGTTAGACCCACATTTACTCCGTGACAATATATGCGGAGCTGGAGACAGAGCTAAGCTTTACCCACCTTTTACCCCGTCGCATATAATGGACCGGGAGCACGCTAAGCTTAGCAGCACTTGTACTCTATGCATATGAATCGGGAGGAGGCACGCTACAGCGTTAGCACCGACTTTACGATCCCCGTGCATATGATTAATGCCGTGAAGAGGCGGAGTGCAAGGCATGTAAGCGTAGCCCACTTTACTCACCGTGCATATATGGACAGCTGGGGCACGCTAAGCGTTAGCCACCTTTTACTCCGTTGCTTTGAATGGAGCAGCGGGGAGCAGCTAGCGTTAGCACACGCTTTACTCCGTGCATATGAATGGAGCATGGAGTCATGCGACAGCTTATCCCACCATTTACTCCGTTGCATATTAATGGCCAGTGGGAGACACGCTAAGCGTTAAGCACACCTTACTCCATGTGAATATGAATGGAGCGGAGTGCATGCTAGCGTTAGCACAGCTTTAATTCCGTGCATATGAATGGGAGCGGGGGCATGGCTGCTAAGCGTTAGTACACACCTTATACTACCCGTGCATATATGGGAGCGAGCGGCACGTAAGACGTTTAAACACCTTTACTCCGTGCATATGAATAGGAGCGGCGGAGGCACGCTAAGCGTTTAGCACACCTTTACTCCGCCTGATATTAATGGGAGGAGGGAGCACGCTAGCGTAGCACACTGTTACTCCCGGCATAGAATGGCAGCGGGACGCCTAGCGTTAGCACACCTTTACTCCATTGCATATGAATGGCAGCGGGGGCACGCTAAGCTCTTATCCACCTTACTCCCGTGTCATATAATGGCCGTGGAGACACGCTAAGCGTTAGCACACCTCTTACTCCCGTGCATAGAATGGGAGCTGGGTCATGCTAGCTTTATCCCACTACTCACCGTGCATTAATGGCCGTGGAGACACGCCTAAGAGTTAGAATCACCTGTTCACTCCCGTGCATATGAATGGGAGCGGGGCAGCCTAAGCGTAGCCACAAACTTTACTCCCGTGCATATGAATGGGAGCGGAGTATGCATCAGCTTTATCCCACCTTTACTCCCGTGCATATAATGGCCGTGGAGACACGCTAAGCGTTAGCACACCTTTACTCCTGTGCATATGAATGGGAGCGGAGTCATGCTAAGCGTTAGCACAGCTTTACTCCCGTGCATATGAATGGGAGCGGGGGCATGCTAAGCGTTAGCACCTTTACTACCCCTGATATGAAGGCGGACGGGGGCATGCTAAGGCTGACACACACCTTTACTCCCGTGCATATTAATGGGGGAGCGGGGGCAGTCGGCTAAGCAGGCTGAGCACACCTTTACTCCCGTGCAATTAAGGGGAGAGGGGCAGCTAAGCGTTAGCACACCTTTACTCCATTCCGTGCATAATAATGGGAGAGGGGGACGCTAAGCGTTAGCACACCTTTTCTCCGTGCATATTAATGGGAGGGGGACGCGTAAGCTTTATCCACCTTATCCTCTGCATATTAATGGCGTGCGAGAACCGCTAAGCGTTAGCCACACCCTTTACTCCCGTGCCATATGAATGGGAGCGGATGTCATGCTAAGCTTTATCCACCTTTTACTCCCGTGCATATTAATGGCAGCGTGGAGACAGCTAAGCGTTTTTAGCCACACCTTTACTCCCGTGCATATGAATGCGAGCCGGGCGGCGCAACGCTAACCGTTAGACCCACGACAACCTTTACTCCCGTGGCATATGAATGGGAGCGAGGGGCACGCTAAGCGTTAGCACACCTTTACTCCGTGCATATTATGAGTAGGGGGCACGCTAAGCGTTAGCACACCTTTACTCCCGTGCATATTAATGAGGAGAGAGGGGCACGACTAAGCGTTAGCCACACCTTACTTACCGTTGCATATTAATGGGACGAGGGTGGACACGCTAAGACTTCTACTCCCACGCTTTACTCCGCCTGTCATATTAATGGGGAGAACGCTATTCAGCGGTTTAGCACACCCTTTACTCCCGCTCATAGTGCATATAATGCGGCAGCGGAGATCAGGCATAAGCTTTATCCACCTTTACATCCCGGCATCTTAATGGCCGGAGACACGAGCTAAGCGTTAGCACACCTTAACTCCCGTGCATATGAATGGAGCGGAGATCATCCGCTAAGCTTTATCCAACCTTTACCCCGTGCATATTAATGCGCCTGTGGAGACACGCTAGAGCGTTAGCACACGTTTACCTTTACTCCCGTGCATATTCAATGAGTGGAGAAAACACGCTAAGCGGTTCGCACATCCACCTTTACTCCCACATCCCGTGCATATTAATGGCAGCGGGAGGCTACGCTACTACTACCAAACCTTTACTCACGTGCATATGATGGAGCCGGGGGCTCGCTAAGCGTTAGCACAACTCTTACTCCCATGCATATGAATGGGAGCGGAGTCATAGCTCACGCCAGCTTTATCCCACCTTTCTCCCGTGCATATTAATGGCCGTGGAGACAGCCTAAGCGTCTAAGCCACAAACCTTTACTCCCGTGCATATGAATGGGAGCGCGAGCATGCACGCTTATAGCCCACCTTTACTCCCGTGCATATTAATGGCCGGGAGCTGGAGACACGCTAAGCGTTAGCACACCTTTACTCCCGTGCATATGAATGGGAGCGGAGTCATGCTAAGCTTTACCCACCTTTACTCCCGTGCTATTAATGCCGTGGAGACACGCTAAGCGTTAGCCACCACCTTACCACGTGCATATAATGGCCGTGGAGACACGCTAGCGTTAGCACCCTTTACTCCCTGTGCATATGAATGGCGAAGGCGGCACGCTAAGCGTTTTTAGCACCACGTTTACCATCCTCGTGCATATTGTAATGGGAGCGGGGGGCACATGCTAAGCGTAGGAGAACGTGGGGTCAAGCGGGCACACCTTTAGCGTGATGGGGGGGTAGGGAGGGGGGGGGCACGGGGGTGTTAACAGCACCTTTACTCCCGTGCATATGAATAGGAGCGGAGTCATGACGCTAGAGCTTTATACCACCTTTACTCCCGTGTCATAGGCGTGAGAGGGAGACGCTAAGCGTTAGCACAGCCTTTATCTCGTGCATATTGAATGGCGTGGAGACACGCTAAGCGTTACACACTTTACTCCCGTGCATATGAATGGCACGTGGAGACACGTAAGCGTTAGGACACCTTTACTCCCGATGCTCACTATCCATTTAATGCAAAGCCGTGGACTACGTCTAAGTGTTGGACACACCTTGTCACCTTCCCGTGCATATTATGGCCGCGGAGAAACCCTAAGCGTTTAGCACACCTTCTACTCCCGTGCATATATTAATGCGCCGGGAGAAACGTAAGCGTTAGCACACCTTTACTCCCGTGCATATGAATGGGAGCGGAGTCATGCCTAGATTTAGACCACACCTTTACTCCCGTGCATATGTATGGCGTGGGAGACACGCTAAGCGTTAAGCAACCTTTACTCCGTGCATATAATGTGAGCGGGAGTACATCGCTAAGCGTAGCACACAGCTTACCTCCCGTGCATATTGAATGGGAGCGGACGTGCGATAGTAAGTTTATCCCACCTTACTCCCGTGCATATAAGGCCGTGGAAGACACGCTAAGACGTTAGACACTTACTCCCGTGCATATGAATGGGAGCGCATGAAGTCAATAGCTAACGCTTTATCACCTTTACTCCCGTGCCATACTGAAAATGGCCGTGAGAGACACGCTACGCGTTAGCACACCTTTAACTCCCGTGTCATATCAATAGGCGCGAGGATCAACGCTAAGCGTTACCCACCTTACTCCCGGATTATTAATGGCCGTGGAGACACAAACGTAGCTTAGCACACTTTACTCGTGCATTATGAATGGGAGCGTGGGCACCTAAGCGTTAGCACACCTTTACTCCGTGCATATTAATGGCGGTGGAGAGACAGCTAAGCGTTAGCCACACTTTACTCCCGTGCATATGAACTGGCGGGAGGTGGCACCTAGAGTTACCACCTTTACTCAGCCACACCCTCCATTAATGGAGCGGAGTCATGCAAGCTTCTATCCCACCTGTTACTCCCGTGCATATTAATGGCGCGTGGAGACAGCTAAGCGTTTAGCACACCTTTAATCCCCCTTGCAATTATTAATGGCCCGTGGAGACACGCTAAGCGTTAGCACACCTTTACTCCCGTGCATATTAATGGCCGTGGAGACACGATAAGCGTTAGCACACCTTTACTCCCGTGCATATGAATGGGAGCGGGAGCAGCTAAGCTGTTACACACTTACTCCCGTGACCATTGATAATGGGTGGAACGAAACGATAAGCAGTTAGCACACCTTTACTACCCGTGCATAATGAACTGGCGTGGAGGAAGCTAAGCGTTAGCAACACATTTATTCACGATGCATATGAATGGAGCGTGGAGGACACTAGCGTTAGCACACTTTCCTCCCGTGCATATTAATGGCCGTGGAGACACGCTAAGCGTTAGCACACCTTACTCCGTGCATATTATGGGCGTGGAGAGACACCAATAAGCGTTATAGCACACCTTTACTCCCGTGCATATGAATGGGCGTGGAGACACATAAGCGTTAGCACACTCTACTCTGCTGCCATATGAATGCAGTGTGTGGAGACACACTAACGTTAGCACACTTTACTCCCGTGCATATGAATGGGCGTGGCAGACACGCTAAGCGTTAGACACACTTTAATCCCGTGCATATGAAGGAGCGTGGAGGCACCCTACCCCCCCCCACACCTAAGCGTTAGCACACCTTTACTCCCGTGCATATGAATGGGCGTGAGAGACACACTAAGCGTTAGCACACCTTTACTCCCGTGCATATGAATGGCGTGGAGACACACTAAGCGTTAGCACACCTTTACTCCCGTGCATATGAATGGGCGTGGAGACACACAAGCGTTAGCACACCTTTAATAACCCGTGCAATTAATGGCGTGGAGACACGCTAAGCGTTAGCACACTTACTCCCGTGCATATGAATGGGGGGGAGACACACTAAGCGTAGCACACCTTTACTCCCGTGCTATGAATGGCGTGGAGACACACTAAGCGTTAGCACACCTTACTCCCGTGCATATGAATGGGACGTGGAGACACCTAAGCGTAGCACACCTTTACTCCCGTGCATATGAATGGCAGTGGAGACACACTAACGTTAGCACAACTTTACTCCGTGCATTTAATGGGAGTGGAGACACGCTAAAGCGGCTTAGTGCCTCACCTCTTTGCCATGCCTCGCTAAGCGTTTAGCACAACCTTTACTCCCGTGCAATAGAATGGGCGTGGAGACACTAAGCGTTAGCTCACCTCTTTACTCCCGTGCATATGAATGGCGTGGAGACACACTAAGCGTTAGCACACTTTACTCCCGCCTGCATATGAATGGCCGTGGAGACACCTAAGCGTAGCACACCTTTTACTCCTGTGCATATTAATGGCGTGGAGGCAGCTAAGCGTTAGCACACTTTACACCCGTGCATATTATGGCGTGGCAGACACGTAAGCGTTAGCACACCTTTATCCGATGCATATGAATGGCGTGGGAGACACACTAAGGACGTTAGCACACCTTTCACTCCCGATGCATTATAATGGACGTGGAGACACGCTAAGCGTTAGCACACTGTACTCTACATGCATGAATGGGCGTGAGACAGCTAAGCGTTAGCACACTTTATCCCCGTGGCATATTAATGGCGTGGATAGAGACACGTAAGCGTTTAGCACACCTTTATCTACCCGTGCATTGAGATGGGCGTGGGCAAGCGTTGACTTACCGCATACATGTCACGCTAAGCGTTAGACACCCTTTACTCCCGTGCATATAATGGGGTGGAGACACACATAAGCGTTAGCACCTTACTCCGTGCATATGAATCGTAGGGCGGCGTGTGAGACACACGTCTAAGCGTTGGTGGTTAGCCACACTTTACTCCTGTGCATATATAATGGGCGTGGAGACACACTAAGCGTTAGCACACCTTTACTCCCGTGCATATGAATGGGCGTGGAGACACGCTAAGCGTTAGCACACCTTTACTCCCGTGCATATGAATGGGCGTGCGAGGGAACACTAAGCGTTAGCACACCTTTAATCCCGTGCCCATATGAATACGGAGCTGGAGACACACTAAGCGTTAGCACACCTTTACTACCCGTGCATATTGATATGGCGTGGAGACACTAAGCGTTAGCCACACCTTTACTCCCGTGCATATGAATGGGCGTTGGAAGACAACTAGCGTTAGCACACCTTTACTCCCGTGCATATAATGGCGGTGGAGACACGCTAAGCGTTAGCACACACCTTTAATCCCGTGCATATGAATGGGCGTGGAGACACGCTCAAGCGTTAGCACACCCTTACTCCCGTGCATATGAATGGCGTTGGAGACACACTAAGCGTTAGCAACCTTTACTCCCGTGCATATGTAATGGGCGTGGAGACAGCGACTAAGCGTTAGCACCCTTTACTCCAGTGCATATGAATGGCGCGTGAGACACGTAAGCGTTGCACACCTTTACTCCGTGCATATATGGCGGTGGAGACACTAAGCGTTAGCACCTTATCCCGTGCCATGTAATGGGCGTGGAGACACGCTAAGCGTTAGCACACCTTTACTCCCGTGCATATGAATGGCGTGGAGACACATCTAAGCGTTAGCAACCATTTACTCCCGTGCATATTAATGGCCGTGGAGACAGCGCTAAGCGTTTAGCCACACCTTTACTCTGTGCAATGTAATGGCGTGGGAGGACACGCTAGCGTTAGCACAACCTTTACTCCCGTGCATATGAATGGGCCGTGGAGACACCTAAGCGTTAGCACACCTTACTACCGTGCATATGAATGCCGGGAGACACGTAGCGTTAGCCACACCTTACTCCCGTGATAGGAATGGGGTTGACAGCCACCTAAGGTTAGACAACTTACTCCTGGCATATTAATGGCGTGGGAGCACGCTAAGCGTTAGCACACTTTACTCCCGTGCTATATGAATGGCGAGCTGAGCGGATGGCGAATAAGCGTTAGCACACCTTTCTACCGCTGCATATTAATGGCCGTGGAGGACACGCTATAAGCGTTTAGCACACCTTAATCACTCGATGCATATGAATGGGGTGGAGGCCACCTAAGCGTTAGCACACTTTACTCCCGTGCAATATGAATGGCGGGAGACACGCTAAGCGTTAGCCACCTTACTCCTTGCATATAATGCGTGGGCACGACTAAGCGTTAGCACACCTACTCCCGTGCATATGAATAGAGTGGAGCACGCTAAGCGTTAGCACACCTTTACTCCTGTGCAATGAATGGCGTGGAGCACACTAAGCGTTAGCACACCTTTACTCCGTGCATATGAATAGGCCCGTTGGCAGACGAAGCGTTAGCCACCTTTACTCCTGTGCATATGAATGGCCGTGGAGCACACTAAGCGTTAGCACACCTTACTCCCGTGAATATGAATGGCGTGGAGACACACTAAGCGTTAGCAACCTTTTTACCTGGCATATGAATGGCCGTGAGACACCTAAGCGTTAGCACACCTTTACTCTGTCATATGAAGATGGCCGTGGAGGAGACACACTAAGCGTTACGCACACCTTACTCCGTGCATATGAATGGCGTGGAGACCACGCTAAGCGCTTAGCACACCTTTACTCCTGTGCATATGAATGGAGTGGAGACACACTAAGCGTTAGACACCTTATCAGTGCATATGAATGGAGAGCGGAGGCGTGTGTTAAAGCTTAGCACCCTTTCTTGATCTGGTCCTTGGCTGGCAAACTTTACTTTTGATTTGTTTTACACCTTAAGGTCTAGGGGTTCATTCGGAGTTGATCAATACGTTGTGCCCCCTCTCCCCTGCCCCCCTTGGTTTTCATTACGTTAAAAAATAAATAAGCAAAAAAATATGCAGGTTCCAATAATGAAATACAAGAGAATTCTCCATTTTTATTATTTATAAATCTTTATCCTTTGCTGCCAGAGGGCCTGCAGGAACTGAACAAAATGACAATCTTATTTACATTTTATTGTGGCTCTTTCCCAATTCAATATTAAAATATGTTTGGCTGCAGCCAAAAATACTTAGGAATTGCACTTGCAGAATATAGTATCCAAGTTCATATTCCTCCACAGGCTAGGAAGGAAATGTAGCACAACGAAATCTGCCCTGAAGAGTGTACTGCTTATTTGGGGTGGGTGAGACTGGGAAATAACGTGAAGTGAGCTGCTCAAGTTCAGAGAGGTTGTACTGGGTATCACCAAATGATATATCCTACTGTATAGCTCAGCCATAGCACGGACCCATTATTTATATGTTAATCAGAATGTCTGCTTTAAATGTGAATTCAGCGGTTCTTGAAGGCTCAGTGTATCAAGCAGAGAAACAGGGAGTGGGACAGGGAGTGGGGGGAAAACGTTCGATCAAAATAATGTTAAGCAGAGTATTTCATATACAACCCTACTGAATATGTAAGAGTACTGTGCACATATTCTGTGTATGTCATCTGTGGATTGGCAGTGACAAGGAGGAGATTGGAATATATGATGTACGTATTAGAGATGTGAAAAGTGTCTCAAGTGTGTTTGCACAGATTTTCGCAATTTGTTTAAAACAATCTAGAACCAAAAAAATGGCTATTCAGGAGAGAAATAGATAGATAGAGATTTTAAATATATTGGATATTCAATAGTGTATTTTCTAGGTATCTCGTGTGTTCACAAGTATCTCTGTGTGGAGTGGCAGGAACTCTTTATGACTGTTATATGCAAGGGTACTCTTACTAAAAATGACCTCTTTTTGCCTTGCACAACAACGTTTCGCATGATTTGTGATATTGGGTAAAAATATTGCACATTCCTACTGAGTATTAAATGGATTGTCCCCATCTTTTTTTTTTACCCTTTATTAGTTTAACAAATACCACACTGATGAGAAGCAAACATTGTATTGCTTTGATACATGGTGATGACACTAAAATTAAAAATGGAATAATCTTAATATGAAGATACTTTACAGGCGTTAGCAATTGGACTGCACCTAATGTGACAGCAGAGAGAGTTACTAACAGCCTGACATCACACTGCAATACACTTGTCCATTTGCCATCTAAAGTTCTATGTGATACAGTTGCGACAGCAATCTGAGCGGTGTAATTTCAAATGAATCAGTTCATTTAAACAGGTACGTCCCCGGAGTGTTTATTGCTACTGAACTACTACGCTTGCGTGTGTATTAAAGCCAAGTTTGTACGTGCCGGTAGTCAATAGTCTACTACGCTAGTCTCACGCGTCAATCGGATACGTTTCTTGATGCTTGAAACTGGAAGTGGTGTGCAAGAAAAATCTTTTGTGTCAATCTGACAATGCCATAAATGCCACAGTTGCTAATCGCGCGCAGGTTTTCTGTGTATACGACAACGCAGACTGATGCAGGGTGATAAATATTCCCTTCCATTTTCAATCTAACTAGTGAGAGCTTTCGGTACGCAGGACGGATTTTGGCAACAACAACACAAATAGGATGAATAATATAAATAATAATACTAATAATAACAACTTTATTTCATTATAGCGTTTTTCTCCAATGGGAATCCAAGCGCGTCACAATTACAGTATAGTGCCCAAAACGCAGCACGTGTGGAATTTTACAAGACATTTTACAGACCTGCCCAGAGCTGTAGTACAATCTATGTTTTTGAGGCCCTTTGGTGGGTGTGTTACTGTGGCAAATAGCAATTTCGCCGTTACGTAACGCAGGTGTGTGCCGTTTCGTAGCTCTGCCTCATTGCTAAGACGGGACTGACAAGCCTTCCTTCTACCGCAGTTTGCTTTGCAATTGCACGCAGGTCATACGACTTGTTCTTGTGTACAGTCACTACGCACACGCCGTCGTGTCTCCCAGCTCAAAGCATTCATTCTTCAAAGCCAGGATCACTGCTTCTGAATCACTCATTAAATTCTAATATCTGATTGTCTTTTAAGATTTGAAACTTGCGCGGGAAACATTTGCAGAATAATTTTTTCTTGCCTGCAGTACTGTGCCTAATGCCCAGCCATTGAGTGCCATATGTGTTTATATGCGCGCATTTTCCACTTGATTACATCTTACCACACGCACTCTCATCCACACAGAGAAGCAACATGCAGAGACTCTATAAACCTTTTACCCTACCGCAAACCGTCCCTTCTCAGCTGATCTAATACAATCGCATATTTCAAGCCTCATATTGAGGATACAGTTAAGAATCTTAACAAACATAATAGCCAGACAGTACTTCCCTGAGTAGCCAAACTGTATTTTACAGTATGTCTCCTATCCCCTGACCCCAGTCCTAAGAAGTGTTACTGTCCAGGGGTGAGCAAACTTTTATCACGAGCCCCCCTCCTTTCATCCACTGAAATTTCTCAGGCCCCCCCCCCTGCTGATGCCTTCAAAAATCACATGAAAAATAAAATATAAAACTTTATTAAACGTATACACTCTCACACTGATGCCACATGCAGCGCACCACTTTCACACTCTCCACACTCTGCATGACATGACACAACTCCACTAACTCCATGCTGAGACCACTCTTACACTGCTGCAGACACACTCACATGCAGCGCCCGACACTCTCATCTATGTCACACTGCTGCGACACTCACTGCGTACGACACATCACCTAGTGCTGCAGACACACTCGACACTCACACACTGCTCACTAGCACACACTGCTGAAGACACTCAACACTGCTACTGACCCCACACTTTTACCTGGGGGGGTTGTACTCCGCATGCCTCCATTCCCCCGTTGTGGGGGGGAAACAGACGAAGGAGGAGGGGCGTCTGTGTGCAGGGAAGGCAACGCAGGAGCAGAGAGCGCAAAAGCCCCGCCCCACCGCACAAGCATCGAGAGAGACACAGCCAAGCGCGCCACCCACAGCTAGAGAGCAGAGAAGAACAGCAAGCGGCCCGCCCACCACAGACGAGAGCAGAGAACAGCAAGGCCCCGCCCACCAATCAAGCGCCCCACCCCCACCATCAAGGCATGCAACCCCACACGAGAGCAGACAAGCAACAATGGAGCTTGTTAACAACGCCGTCTGCCGGCACGCCACTGCGCCCCCCCTAAATAATCCTCGCGCCCACAGTTTGCGCACCACTGCTGTGTGTAACCCATTTTTAGAACTGTTGAATAGGTAGTAGAGCTTCTACTATTTCACTGACAAAGTTGTATTTAAGATTTAGGCCTCCAAAAACCTGATAGGGGGAACCCTGTTTTGTAACAGAAGTATGGGAAAAACTGTAGTTCTGTAATAAAAGTCAAGGATATTCCATACCATCTAGTATAGGTCCCTGCATCATATTATAGTTAAATGAATATTCTGATCAGTGTGACAGTGTACACAGTACGTACGTATTAAGACGTTGGCGCAACTATTTTAGAAAACTAAACTAAAACTGTTTGTTGTTGCAAAGAAAAAACCCCGCAAATTAATAGCAGTTCTCTATCAGTCTCTCCGGATAGTAAGATCATTTCAGAGAATTAGACGTAGCCTGTGACTTGTAATGATATGGAGAGCGTTAGTGGGGGTTTTTTTTTTGTTGCAAATGCTGTGACAATTCAGGACATTTGGGAAAGATTAGCCTTACACAATATTCTATTAAATAGCAGTTAAATTCTATTAATGAGTTACATGTTAATAATGTTCCCCATTTTACCGTCGCAAAAATTTACCTAATAAGATGTCTAGACAATTTTCGCTTTTCTCAAGTAAACAGTCTGTAAGGTGTCTGCCTTGACGTGGGAACGGTATCTTTACTGAATACGCACTTTTTCGGACTAAAATTGCCCCAAATACGAATTATGTTTTTCTTTGATTCGCCGTACAGTTAGATGACCGCCAGCTTGAGGCGTGGAGACACGCTAAGCGTTAGCACACCTTTACTCCTGTGCATATGAATGGCCGTGGAGACACACTAAGCGTTAGCACACCTTTACTCCCGTGCATATGAATGGGAGCGGAGGCGTGTTAAAGCTTAGCACCCTTTTCTTGATCTGGTCCTTGGCTGGCAAAACTTTTACTTTTGATTTGTCTTTACATACCTTAAGGTCCTAGGGGTTCATTCGGAGTCTGATCAATACGGTTGTGCCCCCCTCTCCCCCTGCCCCCCTTGGTTTTCATTACGTTAAAAAATAAATAAGCAAAAAAAATATGCAGGTTCCAATAATGAAATACAAGAGAATTCTCCATTTTTATTATTATACCAATATCTTTTATCCCTTTGCTGCCAGAGGGGCCTGCAGGAACTGAACAAAATGACAATCTTATTTTACATTTTATTGTGGCTCTTTCCCCAATTCAATATTAAAATATGTTTGGCTGCAGCCACAAAAATACTTAGGAATTGCACTTGCAGAATATAGTATCAAGTTCAATTATTCCTCCACAGGCTAGGGAAGGAAATGTAGCACAACGAAATCCTGCCCTGAAGAGTGTACTGTCTATTTGGGTGGGTGAGACTGGGACATAACGTGAAGTGAGCTGCTCAAGTTCAGAGAGGTAGTACTGGGTATCCAACTGATATATCCTACTGTATAGCTCAGCCATAGCACGGACCATTATTTATATGTTAATCAGAATTCTGCTTTAAATGTGAATTCAGTCGTGTTTCTTGAAGGCTCAGTGTATCAAGCCAGAAACAGGGAGTGGGACAGGGAGTGGGGGAAAACGTTCGATCAAAATAATGTTAAGCAGAGTATTTTCATACTACAACCCCTACTCTGAATATGTAAGAGTACTGTGCACATATTCTGTGTATGTCATCCTGTGGTTGGGCAGTGACAAGGAGGAGATTGGAATATATGATGTACGTATTAGAGATGTGAAAAAGTGTCTCAAGTGTGTTTGCACAGATTTTCGCAATTTGTTTAAAACAATCTAGAACCAAAAAAATGGCTATTACAGGAGAAATAGATAGAGATTTTAAATATATTTTGCATATTCAAATTAGTGTATTTTCTAGGTATCTCGTGTGTTCACAAGTATCTCTCTGTGTGGAGTGCAGGTAACTCTTTATGACTGTTAATATGCCAATGGGTACTCTTACTAAAAATGACTCTCTGTTTCTGCCTCTGACAAAACGTTTC
>WSYH01013813.1:0-16545 GCA_036426205.1 Ascaphus truei | reverse complement strand
ATATAAATCTACTATTATATATATTTATAAATCTCTTTATACTATATAGTGAAAGCACTGTATGCCTTCTGGATGTCCGTGTCCTAGGGAAATCTCATTGGTCCCTTTGGCGCCCGCCCCGCACACCTCTCTCTGGCCTGAGTCAGATGTGACGGGCCACAAACACACTCACACACACACACTAGTAGGGGGGGGGTCCCCCTTTGGTGGGGGGGGCGCAACGATTATGTAGGGTGCGCGAGCAGCTTGCAGGGAACCTGGGGGCGCCAGAGTTTTGCATGGGCGCTCCGTGCTGCTGCTTCTATGTCTGTGTCTTGCAGAGGGGTGGGGCTTCTCCTTGCACAACAGAACAGTCCCCGTCCTTCTCTTCCTGTCTGCTTCCCTTTTTTTCACAGCATGGGGGTTGGGGGATCGGAGCATGTCCCCCCGAGCAAGGTAATTGTGACTGATTAATTGTGTGTGTGTGTGTTGGTGGTGGTGGGGGGGGGGAGTTGATTTGTGTGGTGGGGAAGGTTTGGGGGGGATTGAGTGTGTGTGTGTGGGGGGGTGGGGGGGATATGAGTGTGGTGTGTGTGGGGGGGGGGGGGATTGAGTGTGTGTGTGTGTTATTGTGGGGGGAGTTTGTTGTTGGGGGGGATGTGTGTTGGGTGTATTTTGTTGTGTGTGTGTGGGGGGGGATTGTGTTGGGGGATTTGTTTTGAGGTGGTGGTGGTTATTGTGTGGGGGGGTATTGGTTTGTGTTGGGGGGTTGTGGTGTGTGTGTTGTTTGCGTGTGGTGGGGGGGATTGATTCCCCCCCCCCCTCCCTGCCCTTTGCCCCCCCCCCCCCCTCTCCTGCCTTGCCCGCCCCTCTCCCTTGGCCCCCCCCTGCCCTTTGCCCCCCCTGCGGCTTGCCCCCCCCTGCCCTTTGCCCCCCCCCCTTCCACTCCATGCCCCCTGCCCTTCCACGCTTCGCTGGCAACGCTGGCGTAATATCACAGTATATATATTATCAACAAAATAATATAGATGATACCGTTCTGTGGCTACGAAATGCTTTTATTTGTGCAGCTTTCGAGATACACTGATCTCTTCTTCTTCCAGCGATGATCAATGAATGAATATCATAATAAATGGTATATGCTAATGCTAAATTTATGGTAAAGTGTGTGTATGTGTATGTGTATATTTATATATATATACATACACTACACACACGTTACCATTAAATTAGCATTGATAAACTTTAGAAAGCACATGAAACATATTCAATGTACAAAAAATAGAGGATTCATACACTACTCCTAAAAAGCATTTGTAATAAATGTAATGTAAATTGGCTTGTCTCTGTATAGCATAAAACAATTAATAATTATTCAGCATACCCCCTTTACATGTACACTGCACTGTACAACATTTACAAACCATTTGTTCTTGTCAACACTGAGCAAGGAAAACAACTGAATTGTTTCCTATAATGTTGCCCATATCTAAACATCAGGAAGCCTATAAACTATTCTTTAACCTTTAAAGATACCAGTAAGTGCAAGAATATAAACATCATGACTGTACGATATATGTCTGATTTGACTAAGACTTTTGTTTTATAAACAAAGAAAAGACTTTAAACCCCTTAGTTGTCGGAGATACTCTAGGGGTTAAAATTACTAAAAGCAGGAGTCTCCCAGGCAGTAGAGGAAATGACAATAAAGCAAAACATATTAATCTTTTGCTTAATATAAATCCATTAGCTGTCTGGCATAGTTCACAATTATTTTGAATGTTAGAGAATGTTTTTCGTGAAGCTTGTGGGTGAAAAAACAAGGGGCAAATGTTAATACTGTATGTGAGAATCAATCCTGCAGTTTAAGAGATTCGGCAATATAGATGAGCAAGCAAAGACAGTGCCACGCACAAACAGCTGTCTGTGGGTTTTTTTTCTGCTATGTACTTAACCCTGCTGTGCTCAAAGCTGTGACCATGCAGCAAGCTTAAGCCTATAGGGAAACCATGTTTATAAATGTTTTTTTTGAAGCAAAAAGTGGCACTATGTGCTCATTTGCATGTCATTTTCCAAATCCCTTGCTGCAGTGGAAGTTCGGTGTGCTGGTGATAATGTGTAAAGGCGGGTTGCAGACCTGCCTAAGACATCAATGAGCATACAGTAATTTCCATTGCTATATGCTTGCTGTGGTGGTTTTCTTTTAACCTTCTCATAGAGTTCAGGCATTCTCTCCTTCCATATGAAGCGTCACATCATAGATGCCCTGCCGTGCGAAATCCTGTAGGCAGAACACCCTTTCTGTATCCACACCGGCTTTCCGCAGCACCTCCTCGACGATGAACTTCAATCAATTGTGATCCTTTCCTCTGCATCAATCTCGAAACGAACCGTATTCTTGAGATGCGAGCCTGTCGCCTCTTTCTTCTGTCGCCTCTCCTAGGAAGCTCGGGATGGCGTGCCCCCCTAATAGCAGCAGTGACTTCCGATGCCACGATGCCAAGGGGGGCACAGTCCCAGCTAACAGCTGTTTTGACCATGGGTCTCATCAGTGTGGGGTTGGTTAACTGGCTATGCAATGAGCATGAGGATAGGGTTTACCATACTTAGTTAAGTTATGGTAAGTAAAAAAGTGACAAAAACCCACCACAAGCAAAGCATAGAGCAATGGAATATATGTATTCTCATTTGCATGTCTTAGGCAGTCTGCAACCCCGCCTTTCACCATTATCCCCAGCACACAGCACTTCCACTGCAGCAAGGGATTCTGGGAAACGACATGCAAATGAGCACACTGCCACTTTTGCTTCAAAAACCATTTTATAACATGTTCCTTATAGGCTTAAGCTTGCTGCATGGTCACAGCCTTTGAGCACAGCCAGGGTTAAGAGATCATAGCAAAAAAACCACCCACAGACAGCTGTTTTCGACCTTAAGGGGTTAATAACTTAACTAACTTGGTAAAGCCCATCCTAATTGCTTCATTGCATAGCCAGTTTAACCAACCCTACACTGATGGACCCTTAAGGTCGAAACAGCTGTCTGTGGTGTGGTTTTCTGCTATGTATCTATGCTCCTTCCCCGTTAACACACGGAACACTGATCTGCTCTCCGGGATCCACAACACAGGCCTAGTTGGTGTGAGGTGACGTGG
This sequence comes from Ascaphus truei, assembly GCA_036426205.1. Classification (NCBI taxonomy): domain Eukaryota; kingdom Metazoa; phylum Chordata; class Amphibia; order Anura; family Ascaphidae; genus Ascaphus; species Ascaphus truei. Next base: position 13,412 of record WSYH01013813.1, on the reverse strand, counting down.
CAGGGGGATTGCCCTAATATAGACAAACATTGGCAGCTTCGGCATGCGTGATACCAACCTAGGCCTGTGTTGTGATCCCGAGCAGATCATTGTTCTTCGTGTGTTAACGGAGGAAGGGAGCAGCGTTGATTGAGATAACCCTGGGGAGCGATTCATGCTGTCCTAGGGTTTACCACGGAACCTTAGGTATATATATACGACATATCACTCTTCCCCACTAGCCTTTGAAAAAGTCCCCCCTGTGTTGACGAAACGCGTCAGGGAGCGTCATCACATAGACGCACATGACACTACGTTCATCACGGCGCGCTGGGGGGACATAATCCGTACTACAGTGCCTGACACCACAGAGAACCGCAGAGCAAAGCTTTTTTTCCTTGGGATCTTGGACACTTGTCACCTAACCATCCAACTACCAGGAACATCTTGCAAAAGGTGTGGTTCATCCATCTTGGGACCGAGGGTTTTCTACACGCATCAATACAGTTTACCGGATGTGGTGGTGATTATGATCACGATATGCTTTTAATATACTTGTTACCCTTGTGAGTGCATTTTTTAAAACCGGGGGGGGGCCCCCTTTGGGGGGGCGCACGATTATGTAGGGGGTGCGCGAGCAGCTTGCAGGGAAACCTGGGGGCGGCCAGAGTTGTGCATGGGCGCTCCGTGCTGCTGCTTCTATGTCTGTGTCTTGCAGAGGGGTGGGGCTTCTCTCTGCACACAGACAGCCCCTCCTTCTCTTCCTGTCTGCTTCCCGTTTTCAGCAGCATGGGGGTTGGGGGATCGGAGCATGTCGCCCCCGCAAGGTGAAATTGTGGACTGATTAAGTGTGTGTGTGTGTTGGGGGCAGGATTGATTTTGTGGGTGGAGGGGGAGGGTGGGGGGGATTGAGTGTTGGTTTGTGTGGGGTAAGTTTGGGGGGATTAGTGTGTGTGTGTGGGGGGTGGGGGATGAGTGTGGTGTGTGTGTGGGGGTGGGAGAGGGATTGGTGTGGTGTGTTAGTGGAATGTTGTGTGGGGGATTTGTATGGTGTTTGTTGTGTGTGTGGGGGGGGGATTGAGTGTGTTTGGAGATTGTGTTTTCTGTGATGTGGTGGGGTATTGTGTGTTGGGGGAGGTGATATGTGTGTTTGTGGGAATGTGTGTTGGGGGGTGATGTTGTGGTGTGTGGGGATTGAGTCACCCCCCCTCCCTGCCCTTTGCCCCCCCCACCCCTCCCTGCCTTTTGCGCGCCCCTTCCTGCCCTTTGGCCCCCCCACCCTCCTGCCCTTTGCCCCCCCTGCCTTTGCCCCCCCTCCCTGGCCCTTTGCCCCCGAGGACGCCCCCCTGAACCCCCCCCCCCCTTCCACTCCATGCCCCCTGCCCTTCCACGCCCGGGCAACGCTGGGTATATCAGCCAGTATATATATATAATCAAAAAATAAATAGATGATACCGTTCTGTGGCTAACGAAATGCTTTTATTTGTGCGAGCTTTCGAGATACACTGATCTCTTCTTCCAGCGATGTTACAATGAATGAATATATATATAAAATGGTATATGCTAATGCTAATTTAATGGTAAAGTGTGTGTATGTGTATGTGTATATTTATATATATATACATACACATACACACACTTTACCATTAAATTAGCATTATAAACATTTAGAAAGCACATGAAAACATATTCAATGTACAAATAAATAGAGGATTACATACACTACTCCTAAAAAGCATTTGTAATAAATGTAATGTAAATGTGGCTTGTCTCTGTATACATTAAAACAATTAATAAATTATTGTCAAGCATACCCCCTTTACAATGTACAGCACTGTACAACAGTTACAAACACATTTGTTCTTGTCAAACAATGAGCAAGGAAAACAAACTGAATTTGTTTCCCTATAATGTTGCCCATAATCTAAGCATAGGAAGCCTATAAAAACTATTTCTACCTTTAAAGATACCAGTAAGTGCAAGAATAATAAACATCACTGTACTATATATGTCTGATTTGACTAAGAAGCTTTTGTTTATAAAAAAAAATGACTTTAACCCCTTAGTTGTCGGAGATACATCTAGGGGTTAAAATTACTAAAAGGCAGGAGTCTCCCAGGCAGTAGAGGAGAAATGACAACTAAAGCAAAAGCAATATTATCTTTTGCTTAAATATAAATCCTATAGCTGTCTGGCAGAGTTCACAATATAATTTGAATGTTAGGAGAATGTTTTTCGTTGAAGCTTGTGGGTGAAAAAGACAAAGGGGCAAATGTTAATACTGTATGTAGAGAATCAATACTGCAGTATGTAAGAGATCGGGCAATATGATGGAGGAGCAAGCAAAGACATGACACGCAAACAGCTGTCTGTGGGTGGTTTTCTGGCTATGTATCTTAACCCTGGCTGTGCTCAAAGCTGTGACCATGCAGCAAGCTTAAGCCTATAGGGAACCATGTTTAAAATGGTTTTTGAAGCAAAAAGTGGCACTATGTGCTCATTTGCATGTCATTTTCCAGAATCCCTTGCTGCAGTGGAAGTGCTGTGTGCTGGGTGATAATGGTGAAAGGCGGGGTTGCAGACCTGCCTAAGACATGCAAATGAGCATACAGTATATTTCCATTTGCTATATGCTTTGCTGTGGTGGTTTTCTTTTTAACCTTCTCATAGAGATTCAGGCATTCTCCTTCCATATGAAGCGTCACATCATAGATGCCCTGCCGTGCGAAATCCTGTAGGCAGAACACCTTTTCTGTATCCACACCGGCTTTCCGCAGCACCTCCTCGACGATGAACTTCAATCCAATATGATCTCTTTCCTCTGCATCAATCTCGAAACGAACCGTATTCTTGAGATGCGAGCCTGTCGCCATCTTTCTTCTGTCGCCTTCCTAGGAAGCTCGGGATGGCGTGCCCCCCTAATAGCAGCAAGTGACTTCCGATGCCACAGGGCCAAGGGGGCACAGTCCCAGCTAGACAGCTGTTTTGACCTTAATGGGTCTCATCAGTGTGGGGTTGGTTAACTGGCTATGCAATGAAGCAATGAGGATAGGGTTTACCATACTTAGTTAAGTTATGGTAAGTAAAAAAAGTGACAAAAACCCACCACAGCAAAGCATAGAGCAAATGGAAATATACTGTATGCTCATTTGCATGTCTTAGGCAGGTCTGCAACCCCGCCTTTCACCATTATCACCCAGCACACAGCACTTCCACTGCAGCAAGGGATTCTGGGAAACGACATGCAAATGAGCACACAGTGCCACTTTTTGCTTCAAAAACCATTTTAAACATGGTTCCTTATAGGCTTAAGCTTGCTGCATGGTCACAGCTTTGAGCACAGCCAGGGTTAAGGAGCATCGCCAGAAAACACCCTACAGACAGCTGTTTCGCCCTAATGGGTTAATCACTTTAACTGTAACGAGTAAAGCCCATCCTAATTGCTTCATTGCATAGCCAGTTTAACCAACCTCACACTGATGAGACCCTAAGGTCGAAACAGCTGTCGTGGGTGGGTTTTCTGCTATGTATCTATGCTCCTTCCCCGTTAACAAACGAGAACACTGATATGCGCTCCCGGGATCACCAACACAGGCCTAGTTGTGTCAGGTGACGTGGCCAGGGGGATTGCCCTAATTAGACAACATTGGCAGGCTTCTGCGCATGCGTGATACCAACCTAGGCCTGTGTTGTGATCCCGGGAGCAGATCAGTGTTCTCGTGTGTTAACGGAGGAAGGGAGCAGCGTTGATTGAGATAACCCTGGGGAGCGATTCATGCTGTCTCTAGGGTTTACCACGGAACCATTAGGGTATATATATACGGACATATCACTCTTCCCCACTAGCCTTTGAAAAAGTCACCCGTGTGTGACGAAACGCGTCAGGGAGCGTCATCACATAGACGCACAGACACTACGTCATCACGGAGCGCTGGAGGAAATCTACTCAAGTGCCGGACACCACAGAGACCCGCGAGCAAAGCTGTTTTTCCTTGGGATCTTTGGAACTTGTCACCTAACCATCCACCTACCCAGGAACTCTTGCAACAGTGTGGTTCATCCATCTTTGGGACCGAGGGTCTTCTACAGCATCAATACAGTTACCGGATGGTGGTGATTATGATCACGATATGCTTTTAATACTTGTACCCTTGTGAGTGCATTTTTTACCCCCCCCTTCCCCTTCCCCTCAATAAATTTATGGTTTTATACTATGGGGCGTGCGCTCTCTCCTCTCTCCTTTTTGCAGATTCCTTTCGGATGTGGTTTATCCCCCTGAGAGCAGCCGGAGACCCCCAAAACCAACCTTCATTTTTCATCATTCGACTATTGCCTTGAGGACTGGTTTTTACCCTCTTCATTATATTCATTTATTTTTTTTCATATATTTTTTTTGTAATAGTATCTAATGTGTATGGAATCATTCATCACAGTATTAAATCATATATAGGATATATACTGTTTATTCACTATATTAGTTTAGGCACTTAGTTTAGTATTTTTTATAATAGCACATATATTCAATACATCCTAATTATTTTACTCACACCCTCACTAGGCGCTGCTTTATTGTTTTGTTTGTCATATATATATATATATATATATATATATATATATATATATATATATATATATATATATATATGTAGCCCTTTTTCTGAACCCTCCCAAAGGAACTACTGGTCGCTGTTCCACACCTGCGGCTCCAGGAGATCTGAGCCTCCGCTAGCTGGGAGCCTGGGGTAATACTCACACATTTACATAGCGCAGCGCCTCCACTTACCCATGATCCCCGTGACGTGAGATTCCCCTGGGCAAGAAATACAACAACGCACATACACTGTATAGATAATAACTAATACTTTACTAACGTACATAGAGAACATAACACAACATAACCTGCAGCAAAATGACGGGTGTCCCTCTCTGGAGGAAACACTAGCTCCTGCGTCTCGCAGGACACTTCCCCAACACCAGGTGACCTTGGGGGTTGCTGGCCTAGTGCACGGAGTCACTCCCTCCTGCACCCTACCTCCTTCCCTTAGCTGCTCCTCGCTCTCACTGACTAGCGTGGCCTCAGCGTGCGAAATGTATCTCTTCTGGCTGTCTGGGAATCCTTGCCCTCATTGGCCACTATCAGACACCTGGTGCCTGCCTCCCTATGCCTCCTGGGAGTTGTAGTTCCCAGGAGGCTGCTAAAGCATTGGGGCCGCGTGCGCACTTCTCCTGCGCATGCGCGACCTGTCTGGGTCCTTCCCTGCGCATGCTGGCCACTGCGCATGCGCGAACTATCGCGCAATGGCGGCGCCCTGTTCCGCGAGCCGCCCGGACCCCGGCAACGCGATCGCGGCCCTAACAACGGGCCACTCACGTCCCCGGCAACCGGCCGCCCCAGGGAACAGCGCACGGCTCCCTGCACTAGCCCCCACCCTCGCGTTATGCCGGCAGGTCCGTCAGTGGCAACGGCGGCACCCGTGATCGCTCGGCACTCGCGGAGGGGGCTGCCAGAGGGAGAAAACAGACCAGGGCTACATATATATATATACACACACACATATTCCCCAGAATTTCCACCTACCTACAGTATTTTAAACACATTTACAACTATTGGGGATGTTGACATTTTCAGATGATTCAAAGCCCCAGAGTTATCAAAACGCGATCCACTGTATCGTGCCAGAATCAGTGATATCTGCCAATAATGTCAATGAATATCATCGATTCGGATCATGCTTTGATGACTCCGGGGCAAAGAGTCTTAACGTTTGCTTTTCAAGGAAGATCCTCCGACATTTGGCACATGAAAATTGTTTTTTTGCTACGTCAGTACAGGATATTGGGACTTATGAGCAAGTGATACTTTCTAATTTACAATTAACTATATACATATATCATCTAACTAATACAACGTGAATTAAAAAAAATAATTATATACACACATATGGTACAACAGAAGAATGTTCAATTAATGCTAACATCTGATCATTAGCAGATCAGTCATCAATCTCCCTCCTGCTTTAATTAGCTTAAGACTCCAAGTTTCAAAAACTGGCAGAAATAGGTACAATAGGTACAGCTTTATTTAATATTGTAGGTACAGTATATAAAAAAACAGGCACGTACTTGCTAAATAGATGCAGTTGGAGGGTATGACAAAGCTCAAAAGATTGTACAAAAAAACCTGTCCCAACGCACAAGCCAATACTGTATAAGCAAGGAAATAACATGGTTTTAGTACTTAATGGCAGCTCCAAACACTGGAATACTATTGTTTGTTTGCTTGAAGGCACCATTTCTGAAAAATTATTTTAAAAGTATTAAATCACCACCCACTCTGTATGCGCTCTTTTAATAAAGGCTTACAAATGGAAACGTTACTTGGCTTTTATAGTTGATTTTGTAGGTACATACCCCCACTGTAGTATTAGGTTACATATAAATCAAATTAACGAAGGTGGAAATTCATGCTAACTTTTATTTAAAGCAAGGCACTGAATACATTTTAACATTTTTCATATTATTTTGGTATTTTACTAGTTTATTGATACATGTGTTAAAATAAACATGTACCAGCAGGTAACCTATGCTGATGGCTTGCTGCCATAAATGCGTTCCATGAACTCTGTCCATTCAGTAAGGGCAGATTGAAATCTCACTCTTGTAATTACAACCAGGATTATCCAACTAATAGCATTGTATCACCACCAAAACGTTTCTGCCATTATTTTAACATCATAGGCTTGATCCCTGAATGTAGAAAGAAAATTTGGAAATTGCATTATGGGTTACTAGTTAATAGAGTGATTTTACCTGCATTTTGTTTATTTTCTTTCTTGAATCGGTTTTATAACAGCCAGCAAGCATTTTGTGGCTAAATTCAAAACTCTAAACAAATATTCAAACCACAAACCATCTGGTATTTTCACTAAGTGATAGTTTTACAGCTTTGTAAACAGCAGTCTGAAGGGAATGAAACTATGAGACAAGTTTCCTGTTATGAGTTAAAATGGTGTAAATATGCAGTTGGGTAGGTTTGATGGGGAGAGGGAGAGCATATCAATAAAATACACTATGGTAGTGATGGTTAACTCCCCCCGCAATCTTCCAGGCAAGCCTAACTACCCACCTTTGGACTACTATCCCCTTCATCCAACTACTCTGCCCCAAGAAACAGGCTATTGAGGATAAACCCCTTCATTGCCTTAGCGTCTAGCCGCTAAGGTAATGAAGCTGTTTTAATAAAAAATTTAATACTAGTGTTCGTGAGCAGGGGGTCTCAGGAGCAGAACCGCATTGATATGAGGTCCGGGACCCCCTGCTTCCCGAGATACAGGCCCTGTTATTGGGTGCCGGTATCTCCTATGCATTAAATCCCACTGGGTCCGTGCCGCTAAGACATTTAATGCATAGGAGATACCGGCACCCCATAACAGGGCCTGTATCTCGGGAAGCAGGGGGTCCCCGGACCTGAAATCAACGCCGTTGTGCTCCGGAGACCCCCTGCTCACGTACACTAGTATTAACATTTTTATTAAAATCTTGCGATCGCTGGTGAGATATGCGTTGGCCAGATCGCTTTATGTTGCCGGGTGAGCCCTTTTGAGAGAAGCGAACATCACGTTGCTGGCTACTCGCCAGTTTTGGGCATTTTGCTATTGCAGGTATTTGAGGCTTTTTTAATACCGTGATAGCAACGCTCAAAAATCTGGCGGTGTAACTGGCCCAGCGATTTTTTTTATGAAGGCTTATAGAATAGGACCCTTACAGTCTATTCACTTTAACAGCCTTAAGATACCTTATGACTTAGTTTCATTTAGGGGAAATGACCTGAGTGTTTTATGACGTAACAATAATTATAGGCTAAAGCTGGTAAATTCAGGGCATTATTGAAATCCCTGCTCTCTGATTGGTTAAAATTCCGGGCATTATCCAATCAGTAATGGGCCGGTATTTTTGGCAGCTTGCCAAGTTTTTCAGCCAATCAGCTTTCAGGTTTCATTCACAAAGAGTGAAATTTGCACTTAGACAGGGGAGGTGATTGGACAGAAGCCACCAGCAAGGCACTGACTCCTCCCCCTCCCTGTCTGCAGAGAACTTCGCACAGGAGAGTGAAGGGAAAGGTTTGTGTGTCTGCTGAGTGTGCTTTGTGGGTGTAATGGGGGCAGCAGAGTGTTTTATTTGTGTTTGTCTTCTGTTGGTGTGTGTTTTGTGGGTGTAGAGGGGGCAGCAGAGTCTTGTTGGTGTGTTTCTGCTGTGTGTGTTTTGTTCTTGTAGAGGGGGAGCTGCAGTGTGTGTGGCTTCAGTGTGTGTTTTGTGGGTGGAGGAGGGGTGCAGAGTGTTTTGTTGGTGTGTGTCTGCAGAGTGTGGGTTTACAGGGGGCTCCAGTGGGTGAAGAGGGGGGGGCTGCTGGTGTGTGTTTTGTGGATGTAGAGGTGGCAGAGTCTGTTTTGTGGATTTATGTGTCTGCAGTGTGTGTTTTGTAGGTGCAGAGGGGGGGGGGCTGCAGTGTGTGTTTTGTGGGTGGAGGAGGGGTGCAGAGTGTTTTGTGTGAGTGTGTGTCTGCAGTGTGTGGGTTTACATGGGGGCTGCAGTGGGTGTAAAGGGGGGCTGCTGGTGTGTGTTTTATGGATGTAGAGGGGGCAGCAGTCTGTTTTGTTAGTGTGTGCGTGTGTGTCTGCAGTGTGTTTTGTGGGTGTAGAGGGGGGGCTGCTGTGTGTTGTGTGTGTTTTGTGAGTGTAGAGGGTGGAGAGGGCTGCAGTGTGTGCGTGTGTGTAGTTGAGGGGGCTGCACAGTGTGTAGGGGGGACTGCAGAGTGTGTGTTTGTGTATATAGGGGGGGTTGCAGAGTGTGTGTTTGTGTGTATAGAGGGGGCTGCAATGTGTGTGTGGGTCTGTGTAGATGTACAATTTACTTTTAATAAACTTGCAGTAAAAGCATAAGAATGTAGACCATCATGCTGATAAAAATCAATATGACTACAAAAATGTATCTTTTTTATGAAAAATTAAAAATATGCCTACATTTAGCCTATAATAGTAATAATCCCTGAAGAACAGGGCATTACTGGTCAATAATGCCCTGGCTGGGTTAAAGTCCCTCGGCTTCACCTTGGGCCTTCAACTCTTCCAGACAGGGCATTATTATACAGTAATGCCCTGTTCTTCAGGGATTATTACTTAAATAAAAATCCCACTAAGATTTAAAGCATACTAGCTGAGAGACCCGGCGTTGCCCAGGAGCAAAATGTCTCGCTCCCTCCTCTCTCTCCACTCCCCCTGTCTGTTTCTCTGCTCCCCCTATTTCTCCGCTCCCCCTCTCTTTCTCGGTTCCCCCCCCCATGTGCAGCTCCTGTCCCCTCCCTACAGTGTCACACACACACACAGTGTCACACACACACAGTGTCACACAAACACACACACACACACACAGTGCCACACACACACACACACACACACACACACACACACACACACACACATGTTACCCATGTGGCCCAATCTTTTTTTTCCTTGGTAGCAGTTCGGTCTCTTTCTCACTTTACTAGTTGGTGCCGGCTCCAGGCCTAGCATGTGAGTCGACTTTCCCCAAGTTACAAAGTTGGCAGTTTTGCAGGCATTTGCCTGAAAACATTGGAGTCACATGTCCCAGGGGACTGTGGGATTGGGCTCTAGTTGGGGAACCTATGCTCAGGTTAATGTGGGTCAGAGGATTATCCCACACCCGTATAGTAAAAGTGTACCGCTCATGTTAATTAGTACATTTTATGCCTTACCTCTTAGGGGGTAGGGGTGGGTTCTGTTCTGTACCGTGTGTCTTCTCCATCTTCACCTTATTGTGTAAGGATCTGTTTCCAGTTTAGTTCCTGTTTGTCTAAGCCTGATGGGTTGGGATGGGGGGATATATGCTCAGACTACCTCTGGGGGGCCTCAAGCGCTGGGGATGTAATAGTCATAGAAGGCAAGTCAACACTAGGGGGTCCCTTCAACTAGGCTCTGACCATAGTCCGTAATGCAGCTGCGAGGTGGATCTACTCTGGGTTAAGTGTGGGTCCAAATGGGCAACCTCTCTTTGGCCTGAAAGGGCTATGCAAGACTGGTGTACTATGTCTGCTGTTACGCGTGTTGCCAATAATAAGAACCCCCTTTTGCAACTGTATAGAGTGATTGCCTGTTCTAATCTTAGATCCTTTGGGGATAAATGCCCTGCCTATGGCAGAGCCTCTATGGTTGATGGCGCTGGCACCACAATCCAATGAATACTGTACCCCCAAGTCTCGCTACAACTCGCGCAGAGACTCAGCATCCTCTGGGAACGCACGGCATGTGAGCCCACACGCACCGATATACACCATATACGAGGGCAAATCTTCAGCCTTTGGGGCGGAGTAGAAGGTTGTTACTGTACTAATACTTTTAATGATTGGTCCAATGAAGGTATCCTACATATTTTAACCGTAGCAAATAATCAATAGCTGTAGGAATGAGATTTTTCTTAGGTGGCATGGAGACATTATTCTGCACTTTTTCCAATTCCACCGCCATTGGACATGTTTTCATATGGCAATATTTTCTCAATAACTACTTAATTTGTGCACTTAAACTCTTCAAATTTTTCGCTACTCCAAAGCATTATGAAAAGTGTTTTTTAGAGGACGTGGGAAAAAACTGGGATGGGATGACAACACCGTATATACTCGAACTAGTTTAAAAAAAATGAAAAGCACATTTATAATTACTAGCAGTAATCTTTCAAAGCATCCTATGTTCAGCCTGTAGATGCCAATATAACCATGCATTTTCATGTTCTGGTCCTGATTCGATCTCCGATGGTATTCTGACAACATTACCACTGAATCATAGGGAAAGTCTGTGATGTTCTAATGTATATTGGGATATATTACAGTAGGTTATCACTGTGGTCAATGTCACAGCGCTACAATCATGTAATTGTTGCATTAAGGTAGAATCAGAGCACTCTTATTGCAGGCCGTTTGTGTGTGTCCCGATACAACGAGCCAGTGGGAGCAATAACGTCTGCTAGATCTGTATGTCTCACATTTACTTTATTGAAGTGGCAAATAAAATATTTTATTATAATGTACAGACTGAGAAATGGGAAACAAGAAAAGATTACATATAGTCTATATCTATATAATTGAAAACGTTGTATGTTTGCTGTTCTTATGGGCAATCTGATTGGTCCATCGGTCTGTCACTTAGCCTCTGGCCAATCAGATTGGTCCGTGGCCCGGCCCTGCCCCCGCACGCCTCTCATTATCTTGCTTTCCACCGACAAAGCTGGGACATACACCCACGCACAACCACCCGGCCTCTCTCCTCTTCACCCCGCGGTCTGGGCTGCTGGATACACCCCCCATCACCTAAAGCTCACCTCCACCCCGCTGGCTCACGCCCCCTCACATCACGCCCCCCTCACCCATCACTCTTCTCCTCCCTCCTACCTCGAACCTTCCTTGCCGTCGCAGCTCCCTTACCCCTGTCTTTGCTGCTGGGGTGTGAGGGGGTGGAGTGCGGACCGGCGCGGCTGACTACTCACCTCCCGCTACCTTCCCCTCGTCGCGCCTTCCCCCGTCAACATGACCCCCCCTCACCCTCTGCTGCTCCGCCATCACCTCCTTGCCACGCACAGCGGAACATGCCAGCGGAGGGGGGAGCAAGGCAGTGGCGGACATGCCCTTCCCTCTGGTCCACTTGCCCACGGCGCTCCCTTGGTTGCCCGCACGGTGCGGGAGATGGGCGTGGAGGGGCGGTTCGGATTGGCATCCGTTCCACTCGCCCTCCACCCCTCCTCCTGTCCAGTGTGTGTGTGTGTGTGTGTGGTTGTGTGTGTTGTGGGTGTGTTGTGTGTGTGTGGTAGACCTGTGGTGGACGACTGTGTTGTGTGTGTTGGCACTGTGTGTGTGTCACAACTGTGTGCTGTGTCCTGACACTGTGTGTTGTGTGTGTTTGTGTTTGTGAGGTGTGTTTATGACTGTGTTGTTATGTGTGTGTTGTGTGTGTGTGTGTGTGTGTGTGTGTGTGTGTGTGTGTTTGTGTGTGTGTGTGTGTTGTGTGGTGTGTGTGTGTGTTGTGTTGTGTGTGCCACTGTGTGTGTGACAGTGTGGTGTTGTGTGTGTGTGTTGTGTGTGTGTGTGGTGTGTTGTGTGTGTTGTGTTGTGTTGTGTGTGTGTGTTGTGTGTGTGTGTGTGTGTGTGTGTGTGTGTGGTGTGTGTGTGTGTGTGTGTGTGGTGTGTGTGTGTGTGTGTGTGTGTGTGTGTGTGACCTGTGTGTGTGTGTTAGTGTGTGTGTGTGCACTGTGTGTGATGTGTTTTGTGTGTGTGACACTGTGTGTTGTGTGTGTGTGGTGTGTGGGGTGTGTTGTGTGTGTGTGTGTGTGTGTGGATGTGTGTGTGTGTGTGGGTTTGTGGTGGTGTGTGTGTGGCACTGTTGTGTGTGTGTGTGGTGTGTTGACCTGTTGTGGATGTGACACTGTTGTGTTGTAACTGTAGGAGGGGACAGGATGCTCACATGGGGGGAGGGACCCCGAGAAGAGGGGAGTAGCGGAATAATGGGAGCAGAAACACTGGGGAGTGGAAGGAGGGGACGCAGACATTTTGCTCCTGGGCAAACGCGGTCTCTCAGCTAGTATGCTTTAAATCTAGTGGGATTTTATTTAATAATAATCCTAAAAGAACAGGGCATTACTGTATAATAATGCCCTGTCTGGAAGAGTGAAGGCCCAAGGTGAAGCCGAGGACTTTAACCCAGCCAGGGCATTATTGACCAGTAATGCCCTGTTCTTCAGGGATTATTACTATTATAGGCTAAATGTAAGGCAATGTTTAATTTTTTCATAAAAAGATACATTTTTGTAGTCATATGATTTTTATCAGCATGATGGTGCTACATTCTTATGCTTTTAACTGCAAGTTTATTAAAAGTAAATTGTACATCTACACAGACCCAACACACATTGCAGCCCCCTCTATACACACAAACACACACTCTGCAACCCCCCTATATACACAAACACAACCTCTTCAGTCCCCCCTCCACACTGTCAGCACCCCTCAACTACACACACGCACACACTGCAGCCCTTCCCCCTCTACACTCACAAACACACAACACACAGACAGCCCCCCCCTACACCCACAAAACACACGCAGACACACACGCACACACTAACAAACAGAACTGCTTGCCTGCCCCTCTACATCCATAAACACACACCCAGCAGCCCCCCTTTACACCCACTGCAGCCCCCATGTAAAACCCACACACTGCAGACACACACTCACACAAAAACACTCGCACCCCTCCTCCCACCCACAAAAACACACACTGCAGCCCCCCCCCCCTCTGCACCTACAAAACACACAACTGCAGACACATAAATCCACAAAACAGACTCTGCCACCTCTACATCCAACA
>WSYH01013812.1:0-16546 GCA_036426205.1 Ascaphus truei | reverse complement strand
CTGCACCTTCACACTGCACCACCACTGCCATTGCTCACACTGCACACCTGACACACTGTCACACCAGCCACATGTCACTGACACACCTGCTATTGCCACACACACCCCAGGCACACATGCCCACTGGACACACACTGCACACATACTGCTCACACTGACACACACTGCAACGACACTGCACACACTGATACACTGTCATGCTCACACTGACACACACTGCACACTGCACACACACTGCTCAACACTGACACACACTGCACAGACACTGCTCATTGCTCACACTGCACACACTGACACACTACTGCACACACAACTGCACACTGCACATGCACACACTGTCACACACACACTGCTCATTGCTCCACGACTGCACCACACTGACACACTGCACACACCACTGCACACTGCACACATACTGACTCATGCTCATTCACTGCACACACTGACAACACTGCACACACTGACACACTGCCTGCTCACCCACTGACACACACTGACCAATGCTCACACTGACACACATGCACACATACTGCTCACACTGACACACATGCACGACACTGCACACCCTGATACACTGCTCATTGCTCACACTGACCACACACTGTCACACACACTGCTCACACTGACACACACTGCACGACACACTGACATTGCTCACCATGCTCACAACTGACACCACTGCACAACACTGCTCATTGCTACAATGCACACACTGAACACTGCTCATTGCTCACACTGCACAACCACTGCACACTGCTCACACTGACACCACACTGCCACCACACACTGCTCACACTGACCACTGACACTGCACACATGCTCACACTGAACACAACACACATGAACACTGCACAGACAACTGCTCATTGCTCACACTTACTGCACACAGCTCTCACATACAATCACATGTACAGCCCACCCCCCCCTCACATCAGCACCACAGACATCAGACAACCACCCCCCTCACATGTCAGCAGCCCACCCCCCCTCTCACTGTAGCAGCCCCCCCCCCCTCTCACATGTCAGCACCCACCCCCCCCTCTCACATGTCAGCAGCCCACCCCACCCCTCCTCTTCACATGTAGCATACCCCCCCACACCCCCCCTCACATGTCAGCAGCCCACCCCACCCCCCCTCTCACATGTCAGCAGCCCACACCCACCCCCCTCTCTCACATGTCAGCAGCCCACCCCACCCCCCCCTCTCACATGTCGCAGCCCACCAGCCCGTTTTCCACATGTCAGCAGCCCACCAGCCCGTTTTCACATGTCACAGCAGCCCACCCAGCCCGGGGAGGTTGGAATAATGACATCCCCCGCAGGGGGCGGCGCGAAGGCTTGATTGACAAGAAGAGGGCTGTGGGCGGGGCGACTGAATGAGGCAGGCAGTAAGAGTGCCCGGATGTGGGATGCTTGTCTGCAGTCCATTGGTGCCATAGGAGGAGGTAAGTGGGCGTGGCTTGCATCCTTTTACCCCCCTTTGTCTATGGAACTCCTCCTGCCCGGGTGATTTGCAGTGCAGGGTGGGCGAGGTGAGTCAGAGCCGGGGTGGTGGACCGGCGCGGGAGGGGGAGCCTCGCGCTCCGGGACCCTCTCCCAGCCTCTCTCCCCCACCCCTCTCCCTCCTTCCGCCGCCTCACCAGGACTCAGTGGACCGGAGCTGCAGTAACCCAAGTCCGCAGGCTGTGCGAGGTGCTGGTATCTGTCACACCCTCCCTGACCCCAACGCCGGCTCTGATGCTGGGCGTAGCGGTGATGAGAACAGGTAGGGGACCCTGCATTAAGCCGAGAGAGATTAGTGTCTCCTCACCCTGCCCACCCCTTCTACATCACACACACACAACTCACACACACACACTCTGTCTCCTCTCTCTCTCACGCACAGCACACGCACACACACACTCTGTCTCTTCTCTCTCTCACACCACCACTCACACACACACACCTGGGAGACACAGACACGGCAAAACCAGGGGGCTAGAGGGAGACGGATGAATCGCCGCCATTTAATTTTTTTATTTATTATTTATTTAACTTCTTCCCTCCTCACACCCCATCAGGAGGCGGCGGCCATTTTTTTTTTAAATTAGCGCGACCCACCGTTTACTAACGCGGTGACTCTGGGGGTACCCGAGCACCGCGTTATAAACGGGGTTTAGCTGTATGTTAAAGGGCACATAATATACATACAGACTAGTACAGTATGCAGGAGGTCTCTGCCTTTCCATTAACAATAGCACCTTAGCACATCTACAAACTAACACGGTAACAGAGAAGGTATTTGCGTGAAGCTTGCAACCAGGGAAAGATGATCAGCTTTAGATTCATGATCCTTAGACAAAACAATGTGCTTGAGGCAGGCAGCGACGAGTGAAGCTGGAGCCGCACTCAGAACTCGAGGTTATTCATCAACACAACAAACAGCCACGCTTCCTATTAGACGCTGAGGGAGGGGCGTCTTTTGAGTAGTTACTGTGTGGACTTTTAGGCCCTGCAAGTGGGACCTACTAAAAGGCAATATCATTTGCCGTTTTCACTCAGATCAGACATCCTGAAACCTGACCTGGTTCAGCCATTAAGGACCTCCATTCCTGCCCTAGGTTCAAATACACTAACCTCTGTTAATCAGGGCAAATAACAGGACCTTAGTTTAACCGGATCTACAAAGGTAATTAATGCAAAACAGCCATTTTAGAATTAATTAGCATAAGCTTCTAAATCACGTTGTTTCAGTACAACATTGTGTTATGTGCCAATACGTGACGTCAAGTCATACTGTAGCTTAGCAAGAGCCCCTTTACTATAGTACCCAGTGGACTTATATACACAACATCCCCAAACACTACTTTATACATCATGTGGAGAGATACCTGTGAAAACAGCCGGGATACTGGGAAGTTATGCAAAGTTATTTAAATGACTTATATGGCATGTTATCCGAGGCATCTCCAGTAGTTCACAGGATCTCTCCATGTGCTGTCAAAAGGATTCTTCTCTCTCTCTCGCTCAAATAATTATAACGTTAATTCCTCGTTAACCTTAACGCCCGTTAGGGATGTCGCATCTCTCACTAACGCCTGTACAAAATTAACGCTATGCTATTTAAAAGGTGTCAAAACTGGGTTAACGTTACTCATTTGACTGGGGGATAAGTGCTCCTGGAACATGACATTAATTTAGGTTCACATAAGGTTAAATCGCTTAACGGAACTTGGTGTATCTGGGCCATAGCGAGTGATTGCATTGAGTGATTTCCAGCTCAAGCACTCAAACGGATGTATTCACAGACATGATTACTAAAAGCACGATGAGATCTGACAGTAAGAATTAACAACATAAATCATGTCATTAATGAAGCATGGCTAAAAGTTATAGCGTTGCAATATTACTTTGAGCGTGAAATGTGATAGTGACGACGAGGGTAAAAACAGAGTAACTCGGTACAAACCTAGGAACGAATCTCCTCTGAGAAAATATTTAGCAAATAGATTCTAGGAACAAAACACAATTAGTTATAAATTGCACGCATTATTCACAGTGAACATTATAATTTATGCAATAATAATGTAATTTATTTACTGGGTTGGTGGTACCCAGCAGATTTTACAAGAACACAAAGTCATTTACAGAAGAGGTGCAATGTAATTTTACGTACAGGTGGACATTAAGATAAATAAGCACTTAGCTATGGGACTAAAACTATATTCTCCCGAGACTTAGTGTGTATCAATTGGCAAACTCCTTGTTTTAGTTAAACACCACTGGTTTTTTTTGTCCTCCGTGTAGAGGAAGATAGAAATTGTTTTATTTATTGATTATTAAAAGGACGCGCCTTATCAAAATAATTAAAGAAAACAAGAAATTGTAAACAACATATATGTTCTTGCAGCCATTGCAACGCCAACGTAGACAAGAACTAAGAAGGCCCGTGGAGATAAGGTGTCAAAGTCCCTGTTGTCCTAGACAGTTCCAATACCATGGGTCTATGAGCTACAAAAGGTAACATAAAAGGTTCAAAATGTCATCTATGTAATTTCAAGCAGGGATGGAACCTCAGGACAAAAAGGTAAGGCACAAGTGATGGAAAAAGGAGACCCGCAGGGATAGAACACTCAGGACAAGTGTAGAAGAGAGGAGACAGCAGGGATAGAACACTCAGGACAAATGATGGAAGAGAGGAACAGCAGGGATGGACACTCAAACAAATTGATGGAAGAGAGGAGACAGCAGGGAGGGAAACACTCAGGACAAGTGAGGAGAGAAGAGAGAAGACAGGGGATGGAACACTCAGGACAAGTGATAGAAGAGAGAGACACAGCAGGGATAGAACCACTAAGGACAAATGATGGAAGAGAGGAGACAGCAGGGAGGGAACATCAGTACAAGTGATTAGAAGAGAGGAGACAGCAGGGATGGACACTCAGGACAAATGATGGAAGAGAGGAGACAGACAGACAGCAGGATGTACACTCAGGACAAATGATTGAGAGAGGAGACAGCGTGAGGGAACACTCAGGACAAGTGATAGAAGAGAGTGAGACACAGCAGGATGGAACACCCAGGCAAGTGATGGAAAGAGAGGAGACACAGCAGGATTCCACTGTAAACTTGGAGGAAAGAAGACGCCATGACTTAGTGTCAAAGCCAGAGAACGAAGACGACATCAAAGAGTGTAAACTGATTATGTCCAGCTTTTGGGTCCAGCTCTGATATATATATATATATACTGTATATATATTTTTTAATAACTTTTTGAATAAGATTTTTTTTAGGGGTGGAATACAAAAAGGGGGGGTATGGGGACTTTGAAGACAAAAACATATCAAAAATGAAGATACAGAAAGACAAAAAATTCAACCAAGGGGGTTAAGTAAATTTCAGGTGCAATTTCCTGTAAATATACTTAATTTTAAGGTTTTTACTTTGCGAAGCAATGGTACACGCATCTTGAACAGTAGTCAGCGACAGTTTTTGATATGTTTTTCTTGGGCACATGATCTGGTGAGATGTTTTATTTAAGCTCTGACTTAATTTGGGATCCCTTCCGGCGAGGGCTTACAGAAACTTATAGTGTGTAAGTAATTGTATGCTAGCAACCTCGGGGATCGCTCCTCGCCATCCAAGGTCCCCAGACTCCCTCAAAACTAGCCCACTTTATAAGTAAAATGGCTATCGTTTTTCATCAGGAGTGTACGCATAGTCTTTTTTTCTCTCTTCTAATATTGTCAGGCATTTAGCCGCCTGGAAGCCGCAATACAACATCTAGTTGCTGTATGTGTTTAATTAGCTTAAGGGCTATCTTCCTGGGGTTTATTAGGAGGGCCTGCCAGGGCTGGAGCAATTCTAAGGTCCAACAAGTCATGTATGAGGTCCTAGGTCTTTTCCAGAGATACGCCACCTCGGGCACTTCCACCATATGTGGTACATTGTACCCACACCCAGCAGCCTCTAAAGCATAGTGGTGATGGTGTTTTATATATTTTTGTTAAATGTGAGGGGCAAAGGTACCACCTTACATAACTTTGTACCATTTTCTTTTAATGTGTAATTGAGGTTAGCACAGCTGCGTTACTTGGAATTATGTGCTGATACAGTAGGGATATGAAGCCTGTGTTCAGTGGCTGGGCCCTAACAAATAGCGTTAAAAAAAAGGTGCCATAGGAGCTAACAAAGTTTTCAACTGTGGTATTTGAAAAGTTCCCCTTCTGGTGCTCATAATGTCTTTAATGTGTAATTAAATAATTTATCTTGGTGTCCAACAAATCTAAACCTGGTTATGCCTGATGTCTCCCACCTTGGAAGTTCGCGAGTATCAGGTTTTAAATCTGGGTTTCCTAAAAGTGGGGACATGTTTGAGCGGTTTAGGGTAAGCTTGTGTTTTGAATTATGTTATTTCCTATATATTCAGTGAGTGGGAGATCAACAGGTTCAATGCTAAAGCTCTCGGTCAGAGTGAGCTGGAAGCCATAGTAGAGACCCGAGTGATAGGGGGCTTGTATTCACTGCCTCAATGTCCACCCAAACCGTTCCCCGCTAAATGCCACGTGTCAGTGATGCGACTTGTGCTGCCTGTAATAGGAGTAAAGGTGTGATGATGGCAGGAGAAGGAGTGGCTCATTGAGTAAAGACACTGACTGGCAACTGAGTTTGGAACCTGGTTCAATTCCCTGGTGTTGGCTCCTTGTGACCTTGGCAAGTCACTTTAATCTCCCTGTGCCTCAGACCACCAAAAAACAGATTGTACGCTTTATGGGGCGGGGACTTTGTCTGCAAAATGTCTCTGTAAAGCGTTACGTAAACAGCTGCACTACAAGAAACAAACAATTACAGGTGCGCCGACGAGTATTCTAACACCTTGCCTTGGAAACATTGGGCAATCACCAACAAGATCCAGGTACATGCTGCATACATTTCAGTGACATTTCTGCAGAGACTAATGGCCATCGGATTAACACAGCAGGTTAACAGCTGTTAATTCCGATGGGCCATTAGTCTGTCTGCAGAAAGTCACTGAATGTTGCCAGCATGTAACCCACATGTACCTGGTCTTGTTGGTGATTGCCCCAGATTTGTTTAGAATACTGGTCGGCACACATTATTATTCTTATTATTATGATACGATAGGCCTCCAGAACTGGTTGAGCAGATCTTATATCAGACCCTTGTTTTTTTAACCGTCCATATAAACTTTGTCATGTTTTGTTGGACTCGTGGATATTTTTTTTATGGGATAGTGAGGGTGTGTGAAAGAGATAATATTTTTGGGTAACAGTTCATTTTATTGGAATTCATTTTTTTCCTATCCAGGAGATTGGAAGTTTTGACAATGGGCCAGGTGTTTTTAAGCTTTCTATGAGGCTGGGGGTAGTTAGCCTTGTTAGTGCATTTATTGTTTATCAATCTGATTCCCAGGTATTTCAAGGAAGATCTTTGACATTTTAGGTTCAATATTGATGGCAATCAACTTGACCGTTTCCTTCTGCAGTCCTATCTCTAGAACCTCTGATTTTTAGACTATTATTTTAAAGCCGAGAGTTCCCCAATTGCGGGATAATATGTAAGAGATTTGGAAGTGACTTCGTTGGTTTGTGAGGGACTAGACTATGTCATCCACGAAAAAGGCTATATTATGTGTCTTCTCTGATCAAATGACCAGGGGTTCTATATATAATGGCAAATAGGAGAGGTGAAAATGGGAACACTGTCTCGTGCCACTTTTATTGTGAATGGACTGATGAAAATCCGCACTTTGAACCCTAGCAACCCAGGGAGCTGTAAAGAATTCTAACCAGTTGAGAAATTCTCCCTGGTGCTAAAATGAGATAGGTTGGCACACAAAAAGTCCAATCCATCCATCAGATCCCCGATGTGGTATAAAAATTCTTACCTGGTCTGGATGTATAGTAAGGAGGATGCGGTTCAGTACAATTTTGGTTTCACCCTTTTAAATGTACCTTCAAAGAAATTCCAGAGGGTGTTGCTGCAAATACCAGGGGGGGGGCTAAGAAAGTATTCCAAAAAGTGTAAATGTAATAAATGGGAGATATCCTGTGCCTCACGCAAATTCACAAGAGCACAAATAGTATTTGTACCATTGCGATTGCAGAATCAAATGATTACCAAAAACCATGGTTTTCTATGTAGAATCTCAGATATCTGTGTTCATACAAAAATAGAAGTTTATATGGGTTATATGGTAATATTTGATATTCAGGCGTGTATGATGAGTGCACAGACAACGTGAACATGGTTTTTGTATTATAGAAAACTAGATATGAAGTATTTTATGAGGCAAACTTTAAATGTCAAAAGAACAGCATTTTTGCATCATAAAACTGTCATTAAAGATTGATGAAAGGGTGGGTTGAAAACACAGAAAGAAAATAGTGTGCTGGTGTGTATTCTCAATGAAGGGAATTTAGAATATATAATAATTAAGCCTAAGGGAGGTGTCCATGCTAGAACACGGGAAATCTCAAATTCCATTTAGGTACCCTTGAGAAAAGATCTGATCATGTTAGACGATAATGTAGTTAGATCTTTTTGTTTAACCTCATTATTTTGATTAAATTTTGTGCACTCATAACACTGTAACCTAAGTCTGTATATTTTGTATATTAAATCTGAACTTAATAAGAATACTTTGAGCTCGATTGAGCCGTTGCTGCTTTGTAGAGAGTAAATTAACTTTTGGACACATTTTGCTATAACAGGTGGGTTGTGTTAAGTGCTAGTTTTCTTATAAAGAGAGAAGAGAGTCTGTCGTACCATATAATTCCTTTGGTGGGTGGCGGATTAAACATTATATTGATGGAGGGGCATGGGTAAATAAACCTCATTTAAAAAACCTTGCGAGGAGAAAGTGGGCAGCGAGTTGCTGTGTGTTAATTAACCCCGGTGTATATATAAGTCACGTGTCACAAGTGTGCTGTTCGTGAAGGTGGTATATTGGAAGGATCGAGGGGGATAGATATTATGAATTGACAGGTCCATTGCATGAGAAAAGTGAATATCTAGATAGATGTGTGTATTAACCCCTGTCCCACATACGACGTCCCCTGCTCACAGTATGTGCCGTAACGTGACAGGTAAATCAACATTTTTTACGGTAGCGTATACTGCTGGTTTGCGGTTTTAGAAACCAAAAGAAATAAAAATATGTATGATGGTTTTTGTTTTTCTTGTTTACAATAGATAGTTTTCTGCAGCTTCCAAAATGGTGTGTAATCCTGTTGGGAATGTTTGTCTAATTAGCTGCTTACCTGAAGCAGCGATGACGTGCAACAGCTGGTTTCATTTACAGTACAGTCAACATATGTCTGTATTTTTTTTCGCATCTGTCTATAATGACTCAGTGAAGGAAACCATCTCACCACTGGTAAGTGGATTAATGTTGGGTAATGAATTTAGAGAAGAGGAGAGCAGATTGTATTCTTTATATATTTAGGAAACTGGGTAGAACTATCAGACATTCAAAACAAAAAAAAAAAAGAAACAAACATCTTGTGAAAATATAACTTTTGCAAACTTCCTTTATATATAGGGAGACCAATTGTACCTGGCAAAAAACAACGTGGACAAAATCTCACGCATGCGCAATCTGTAGCTTGCTGATCGCGTATGAGCGCGAGAGTCGCCGGCAAGTGCCGATCTGCGGTATGCAACACGGAGCAGACCGGAAGGTGCACAATTCACGCATGCGAACGGTCGCATGCGCTCTCCGCTCATGCACAGTCGGGTGCATCGCGCAGAAGCACAGAACCGGGACAGAGGCGAAACATTACACAGACTGTTCTGGCTAAACTGGACTTCTGTCAAACTATTTAAAATGTATTTTTAGAGAGGATAACCACATTTTTAAGATTCACAATGACTGAGCTCCAAGCTCAGAACCAGTGCTAACAACCCTCAATACCCTGTTACTAGTTTTTAAAATGACTGCGGCATCATGGCTGCGATCCCCACTTAACAGTTCGGGATGCCACTGTACCTGACATCCAAACAAACCTATGCCAAAAATAGGGTGTACTCTACCTGGAACTGTGACACCCTCCACAATCAATATGCGTTTTGTTTCCAATGCAACTACAACACCAGCACTGCGAACATGCTCTAAAGAACTAGGGACTGGTATCACTTGAGTTTTAGGCGCAAAGTTACCTTTCCTGTCTTGGCCTTCAAATACTTCTGGGCAAGCTACCCTTATATGAACAAGCTCCTCACCCCTACCACATGCAGCACTATCATCTGAGATCATACTGCACAAAAATGTTCATGGTCCCAAGGCTCAACAAAGTATCCAGCCGCTCCTCCTCTTTCTGTGTGCACCCCAAAAACTGGAACAACCTAACCGGAACTCTCACATCCACCACCAGTTTAAAGTTTTCTTTCCAAGCTAGGCTGTTCTCACATTTAACTCTGGTCTGTAACGTGTTATACAAACTGCCCGATCACACGTTATTCGAGCAAATCCGGCGCACTGATACCTGGGCAGATACCTGGAATGCGCCGCTCCTCACTCTGACAAGTCCCGCGTTTCATTTTGCCTTCCCAGCCTCCTGGTTCA
Source organism: Ascaphus truei (assembly GCA_036426205.1). Lineage (NCBI taxonomy): Eukaryota > Metazoa > Chordata > Amphibia > Anura > Ascaphidae > Ascaphus > Ascaphus truei. The sequence continues at coordinate 6,480 of WSYH01013812.1, read as the reverse complement.
TTGCTTGCTGATGGGCGCTGATCTGTGTAAATCTAATGATTAGGATTTTAATAGCGACTGCAATGCTTCGCTGTCTACCCAGATGGCATAATTCATGAATTGTAATGCAGTATATATATAATATATCGTGCAGCTAGTTGCAGCCAGCGGAATAAAAGCTTCAATCCCTGCTGGAAAAATACCTAATGCACTGGGCAGAAACTTCCAAAACCACAAATACCACCACGGGTATAACCGAATTCGGGGACTAGACCGAGACTCGAATAAAGGTGTGTCGCCAGTGTACACCCTATTAATATATATATTTTAACTGTGCATGCCAAATGTTCTTGTCTAAAATGTATTAACACCCTGTTCACTTAATGTCCTGTATATTTGTTACCATGTAGGTTAGTTGCATACGATCTATGCCAGCAGTACGTTGAAAAGTGAGAGGAAACGTCACAAGGCCAGATTTACTGTCAGCGGGAATATTTATCAGAGGGAAATAAGAAAGTGCAGTCGATAAAGGAAGGTGTATTGTATTTAAACTACAAAATTAGGGTAAAAAACTAAGGTCGCAAACAGGTTAGGGCCTGTGAAAAACAAGGGGGGAAGGCTTGTTGGGGGTACACGTGGTCAGTTGGGAAAAGAGAACGAGAGAGAGAGAGAGGAGAGGGAAGGAGGGGATGAGGTATAGAGTAAAGATGAGAAGAGATACCAAGAAAAAAGGGGAGTGCTGGAAATAGATCAAGAGATGAAGATAGAGAAATATAATATAAATAATTAGAGAGTAGTATAAATATATATATATAGAGACTAGATATATATATATGTATATATATAAATATATATAATAAAGTATCGATATATATACTAATATTCATTAAACTGAATACCTATGATCTCCATCCTCTTCATGTATTAGACTCCAACACACCCTGCGCTGGCCCCATAACACCAGCACTTCCACTGCAGCAAGCGATCTGCAATGGCATCATTATGGGGCACCTCCCTACGAGCGATCGCGGCGGAATCTCATAAAGTGAATTGTGAATCCGCCAAGGAGACAGGTTTGCCAGTAAGAGTTGCCGGGGGTGCTTGCTGGGCCAACCAAGCTGTGGCAAGAGCCCAAAGTGTAGATGCATAGCCGACCACCACGACATGTTGGAGCCGGGTCTCCTCAGGAGGTGGAGTAACGGCATGCAAAATGACTGAGTCAGGGGAGGTTCTTACCTCTGTGTTCAGTTGAGGTGGGAACGGCAGAGGAACTCACAGAAACAGGCCCTCCCAAGCACGAGGCACGCGGGATGGGGGGACCTGGGGGGAGAGGTGGCTGAGCTTTACAAGCTGTGATAATAGACGTTGGCCAGAAGTCAGCAATGAGCTGCGTGGCACTAGCTAAAGCGGTGGTTAGGGAGCTCGCGGAGGCGAAAAATGAGAACAGCTGGTGAAGCGAGCTATAGCGGAATCACGAGTTTGATCTATGGGTAGTTTGGAACCAGGGGGGCGATGCGAAATCGAAGTATCAGGCGAAGAAAAAAAGACGTGCCAGGGAACCAGGGTAGCTATTTGAATGTCGAGGCTTACCGCAGGACGCTCTGCCTAGGACTGGGAAGGCGTCGGGTATACTCTATGGTAGGACCCGCGGTACAGGGAAACCGGACGAGAGGGACCCATGACGAAATGTACCTCTCGGCGGTCCCTCTCATCTTCTCCATCCCTTCCCAGCCTCTTCTCTACTTTTTCTCTCTTTACCTCCTGCCTTCCTCCCTATTCTATTCACTATACCTAATTCATGCATACTGATATCCTGGGTAAACTAACCGAGTATTTACTTCTTGATCTTGCAACCCTGCTTTATTTTCACCCATTCCATGGCAAAATTTACTGAATGAAAGAGCTACTGCTTACCATAACGATGTTACCCTAAGTAGCTTATACTTAGCTTATGTCAAGCTTTAGAAGATGTATAAAATGCATAGAGATACATCATAGTTATTGATTAATGGTACTATCAGTATTGGTGAGTTGCTATACTTCTATGCAAAATGTGCAAGTGGTCAATGTTAAAAATTTGACCAAATATTACTTTTTAAGTAGTGAGGTAAAAGTAGACAGGAGAACACTCCACAAAACCAAGTCACTAATGGTCGCTGAAGTAGAGTTTCGTGTAATGCTTAAATTATCTCACTTACGTCGGTTACTATAGGAACACTGGTTTAGAGAATTGCAGTGGTTAATTTGCATGTTAGAACTTTCGCGGTGGAGATTATAAGGGGAGCGGTGAGACGCCTAATGAGCAATGGCATAACCGCATATAGAATTAAGTATTGAGGTTATTTATTTTACCCATACAACTATGTTTTAAGATCTATTTATATAAGATTTACCAACTATATATTATATATCATATAAGGCAAAACTGCTTGATCACTGTATAAACACAATCAACCAATTATGGATAAGATGATAGGACCATAGAATTCCGGCCACAAGCACGAAATCGAGTAGCTTACGTTTACGTTCGTGTTACAAGTTTGTATTATGCAACGCCGAATTACCCCAAAAACCATGCAACCACGTCTAAAGATTTTACACACTGCTTCTTAGAACGCCTGCAAAGTCCAACCTGATCTGACTGTGTGGGTATCCACTGGTTTGGGGTCGTCTGACTGATTTTTTTAGCTTAGTAGTATTATAGACTTAAATGGAGATCTTAGGCCGTGCCTATAGTGGCCGTGATAGGCGACGGCTGACAAGGCGGGATGATGGCACCCGTCGTCGAAAGTTATGTTATCGCAGGGGGTGGTGGGTCGCGGGATTCCGGCATTTTTGATTTGTTCAAGGCTGTCACGTGACGCGACAGCACCTTGAAAAAATCAAATTTTGACGGCTTCAGTTCCGCGATTTCGCGGCACATAAGCGCCGACCAGTCGGCGGCGGCAATGTATTTGTTTTCGGGCGACGCGCATCGCCGGCACTATATGCCGTGGCACATACTCATAATGTCAGTATTTTCCATTAGAATTCAATTTTTGTTGTCCAAGAATCCTAAATCTCATGGTTGTTTATTTTTATCATACCGGAGTTTTTAACACCGCTCGAAATATATTTTTTTTTTTACCCTGGAATTAAAAAAAAAAAAAAAAAAAAAAAAAAAAAAAATAAATTTCTTTCAACGAAATTTAAGGAACCGAGAGCTAAATCTCCCATTAAAGAGGCTCACCAAGGCGGCAAATTGTTGTGTTTTATTTTATATATATTTATTTAAAGGCAGGGGTCTCCGAAGTCTGAATTAACCCCCTGCTGATCGTAGAGATACTACTTGTGAAGTTAGGTGCCGGTAGCTGTCGCTACTAGACTACCATGGTATCACAAAGGCCAGCTCTCGATATCTCACGGCCTGCGGGCGCAATAGGAAGCCGTGTATTGTCTATTGATGCAGCTTCCTATACCCATGTGCCGACGGGGAGCTTTCAAACCTGAAAGCCCGGCTGGCAATGAAACCTGAGCAAAACTACCGCACCACCAGGAAGTATCTCCGAAAGCTGAGGGGTTACGCCGGGAGCGGAAATTTAATGGCTGGTTCGCTACCGGACTACCCCAGTGCGTCAAATAATACTCCAACCACAACACACCACACACACAACAACAACACACACACACAACACACACACCACACACACACACACATCACCACACACACACACACACACCACACACACACACCCACCCATATATGGCATAGCTATGTTCTCCTAAATATATCCAAGAGTGGATATACATGCTATTGATCCGTGATTTTGCTTCCAAGGGCATACAAAAAAAGTTTAGATTTACAGTGTTAATATAAGAGCCCAAAAGCACAGGATTAGAGCAGTAAAAAGTGCTAGTCCGATTAAAGATACCAGGAGGTAGCTAAAGTACACAAGAGTGAGCAAACCATGAAACTTAACACATCACCAAATACTTTGTTTCTGTTAAAACTCTTAGATGATCTAACTAAAATAATAAAATACCAGATCCAGCAGATAAATGGGTAATCGCTGTAACTAAGGTCATGGAAGTAGAAGTCTGCCACTAGCCTGGAAATATTAATTTCTATGGGGCAGAACTCGGTGATCAATCAGCCAAAATGCCTGCATGAGAATAGGATTGAGACAAGGAAGGAGAGTGGTGAGGTGTGAAGACTTTGGATGAGTGGGAAGGGCGGACAATCAGGTTTAGGGACAGGTCTTTTCAGAGACTTTTTTCTCCGCAGACTCTGGACGTGCTCTACACCAGAGGGGAGATATAGGGCTGAGCCGGGGGAGCCGTTGGCTGGGCAGTAGCCCCACAGGCACGGTTACCCATTGGCCAGTTCAATTCCCCACTTAGCAGCTATGTCACCACCAGGGTGTCTGTGATGCCTCTGCAAACACCCTCCTATCGGCAATTTGGTGGCACCACACTCAATCCGTACCGGTTAGGCTGGCAGCCCCCGTCACATGGAAAGGATAGCCACGAGGGCTATGTTTAAGGGGCGTCTAGTGAATCAGAGCTCTACTGCAAGCCGGGACACACTTTATTCGAGCAAATACCCTCCCACCACACTGCACACACTGACACACTGCACACACACTGCTCATTGCTCACACTGCACACACTGACACACTGCTCATTGCTCACACTGACACACACTGCACACTGCTCACATACTGCTCACACTGACACACACTGCACAGACACTGCACACACTGATACACTGCTCATTGCTCACACTGACACACACTGCACACTGCTCATACTGACACACTGCACACACACTGCTCACACTGACACACACTGCACAGACTCTGCTCATTGCTCACACTGCACACACTGACACACACTGCACAGACACTGCTCATTGCTCACACTGACACACTGCTCATTGCTCACACTGACACACACTGCACACTGCTCACACTGACACACACTGCACACACACTGCTCACACTGACACACACTGAACACTGCACACACACTGCTCACACTGACACACACTGACACACACTGACACACACTGCACAGACACTGCTCATTGCTCACACTTACTGCACACAGCTCTCACAATACACTCACATGTCAGCAGCCCACCCCCCCTCCCCTGTCAGCAGCCCACCCCCCCCTCTCACATGTCAGCAGCCCACCCCACCCCTCCTCTCACATGTCAGCAGCCCACCAGTCCGTTTTTCACATGTCAGCAGCCCACCAGCCCGTTTTTCACATGTCAGCAGCCCACCAGCCCGGTGGAGGTTGGAATAATGACATCACCCGCAGGGGGCGGAGAGCGGATGGCTTGATTGACAAGAAGAGGGCTGTGGGCGGGGCGACTGAATGAGGCCAGGCAGTAAGAGTGCCCGGATGTGGGATGCTTGTTCTGCAGTCATTGGTGCCATATAGGAGGAGGTAAGTGGGCGTGGCTTGCATCCTTTACCCCCCTTTGTCTCTATGGCAACTCCTCCTGCCCGGATGATTTGCAGTGCAGGGTGGGCGGAGGTGAGTCAGAGCCGGGCGTGGTGGACCCGGCCGGGGAGGGGGAGCTTCGCGCTCTGGGACCCTCTCCCAGCCTCTCCTCCCCACCCCTCTCCCTCCTTCCCGCCGCTCACCAGGACTCAGTGACCGGAGCTGCAGCTAACCCAAGTCCTGCAGGCTGTGCGAGGTGCTGGTATCTGTCACACCCTCCCTGACCCCACACAGCGGCTCTGATGCTGGGCGTAGCGGTGATGACGAACAGGTAGGGGACCCTGCATTAAAGCCTGAGAGAGATTAGTGTCTCCTCACCCTGCCCACCCCTTCTCACCATCACACACACACACACACACACACACACTCTGTCTCTCTCTCTCTCTCTCACACACGCACGCACACACACACTCTGTCTCTCTCTCTCTCACACATGCACGCACACACACACACGCTGGGAGGACACAGACACGTGCAAAACCAGGGTGCTGAGAGGGAGGACGGATGAATCGCCGCCATTTAAAAAAAAAAAATTATTTATTTATTTATTTAACTTCCTTCCCTCCTCACACCCGATCAGGAGCGCGGCGGCCATTTTTTTTTTTTTAATTAGCGCGACCCCGTTACTAACGCGGTGGACTCGGGGTGGACCCCGAGCACCGCGTTATAACGGGGTTTAGCTGTACTATCATTATGTGATACACATTTATTATTTTTGAAGTATTATAACAATTCTTTTCAAATAACATGAATCAACACATTTCTATCATAAAGTTCATGATTATTTTATGAAGTGGTTTATAGTCCACTCCACATTGATTCCTTCTGGGAACCTGGTTCTGAGCGTAAAGATCCAAAAGGACTCTCTACAATTCAGAGTATTCAGAACATCACCCCCTCTTTCTTGTCATTTGATTTTTTCTAAACCTATGAACGAGAAGTTCTTTATGCTGCCCTTACTGTGGGGTCAGGGAGGGTGTGTGAAAGATACCAGAACCTCGCACAGCCTGC
>WSYH01001401.1:0-123735 GCA_036426205.1 Ascaphus truei | reverse complement strand
TTTCAGGTTGGGCTAAAGTCGTGAGTGGAGTACCTCAGGGATCGGTACTGGGACCCCTGCTTTTTAACTTGTTTATTAATGACCTTGAGGTTGGGATCGAGAGCAAAGTCTCCATCTTTGCTGATGATACTAAATTGTGTAAGGTAATAGAATCAGAGCAGGATGTCATTTCTCTTCACAAGGACTTGGAGAGACTGGAAACGTGGGCAGGTAAATGAGGTTTAATACAGATAAATGTAAGGTTATGCATTTGGGATGCAAGAATAAAAAGGCGAATTACAAATTAAAAGTGGATAAATTGGGGGAATCCTTGATGGAGAAGGATTTAGGAGTGCTTGTAGACTGCAGGCTTAACAATAGTGCCCAATGTCATGCAGTAGTTGCAAAGGCAAGCAAGATCTTATCTTGCATCAAACGGGCAATGGATGGAAGGGAAGTAAACATAATTATGCCCCTTTACAAAGCTCTAGTAAGACCACACCTTGAATATGGAGTACACTTTTTGGCACCAATCATAAGAAAAGACATTATGGAACTAGAGAGAGTGCAGAGAAGAGCCACCAAATTAATAAAGGGGATGGACAATCTAATTTATGAGGAGAGGCTAGCTAGATTAGATTTATTTACATTAGAAAAGTGGCGTCTAAGAGGGGATATGATAACTATATACAAATATATTTGGGGACAATACAAGGAGCTTTCAAAAGAACTATTCATCCCACGGGCAGTACTAAGGACTCGGGGCCATCCCTTAAGGTTGGAGGAAAGGAAATTTCACCAGCAACAAAGGAAAGGGTTCTTTACAGTAAGGGCAGTTAAAATGTGGAATTCATTACCCATGGAGACTGTGATGGCAGATACAATAGATTTGGACATCTTTTTAGATGGGAAAGGTATACAGGGATATACCAAATAAGTATACATGGGAAGGATATTGATCCAGGGTTTAATCCGATTGCCAATTCTTGGAGTCAGGAAGGAATTAATTTTTCCCCTTAATGGGGGTTTTTGTTTGCCTTCCTCTGGATCAATAAGTAAGTATAGATAGAGGATAAAGTATCTGTTGTCTAACTTTAGCATAGGTTGAACTTGATGGACGTATGTCTTTTTTCAACCTCATCTACTATGTAACTATGTAACTATGATGGACTGGATCATGCTAGCATTAGCAACAAACAACTTTATCAAAATCAGAGGTGATGAATGGTGGACGTAAGATGATGTTTGGAAAATCTGTATCATTGGGAGAGGAATTTAGTTACAGAACATGACAAAGGGTAAACACTAGGCTAAGACATCAAATAGCAATAAACAAATCAATCCCTTGTGGTCAGCAGAACCGATGTGCTTCCTGGCGGGTGCAATCTGAAAATCCCCACTTTCTGGGGAGGAACAGGGTACCGGAGGTCTTACATTATATAACAGACCTTGCATGCTGGTGGATACAGGTGGGATAACTCAGGCTTAGGGCCTCATGCAGAGAGCAGCGCTAACAGAAAAAGCGGCATTTTTTGGCGAAATCTGCCTTTAGAAAGGCAGGTAATGGCAAGTGTAGAAAAAAGCGCCATTTTTTTTTTTTTTTTTTTTAAATCTCGCCGCGCGGCTGGCGAGAACCTAAATCTCGCCAGTTTTTAAAAGGTCCCTATTCAGAAAGGGACGATCGCCATCTAGCGGCTGTTCGCGCCAAAAACATGGCGCGAAATTCAACAATTAGCTCCGCCAACTAAAGTTGGCAAGAAGCTGGAGCTCAGCGGCCATAGGGGAGAAAAAAAAAACCGGTGAATTTTTTCTAAGACATTTTAGCAGCGCGCATCTCTCCATTTTCAACTGGACACACGCATTCATGAAAAAAATAGCAGATTTCTCACCTTCCTGCATATGGAGAAAAAATCTCCCCATTAAAGGTACATTTTATTACCCTCGCCAATAATTTCCAGCGCTGCTCTCTGCATAGGCCCCTTAGTGTGTGAATCGTCTCCGGGTCTCCTCAAACTGAGTGGATCTAGGATAGCGTCATCCTAGACACTCCAATAAAGCACAGTCCAACTGCAGTCAGTAGGAAATCCCCTCTTGTTTTTGTTTTTATTTTCTGCTAGTGAAATGGGGCAAAAGGATGGCTAGCCTGCCCAAGAGCAACCTGCTGAACCTGTGTCAGGTCAGAGGTGTTCCCCTTAGATGGCAGCTGAGCCAAGCTTGACACAGTGCTGTTGCATCCGGACGAGGGTAACATAGACGTCACAGAAAAATGGGGTGTGGACATCACCAGTCCCTCAGGCTCCTCCCCATTGAGCAATTGGGTGCTGAGGACACAAGGCCTCTCCCACAATGAGGATCAGTGTCCCACAATACAGATATGAGAGCCGATGTGTGGTCGGCACCAGGTCTACGGTAGAGGCCAGAGATGAGCCTGCAGGACCCCCAGCCATCCCTGAACACACATTGTCCTTCGACCTGCTCCTTCATCTGACCCCACTAGAGTTGACGTCTCACAAGAACTGATCTGGGCAGTGATGAAGGTGGTGCAACAAGAAATTGAGGGGAGTCAAGAGAACCAACAATGACAGAGAGAGAGCTGGAGGACCAATGGCAGCAGAAAGGTGGACCTAAGCTGGGAGGTGTCAGCCCTGCCCACCCCAAGTCCCAGTCTGACTTTGCATGGGGGTCCCAACAACCTTTCCACATTTGATGAGATCAAATGGACGAGTTCCTGCACTTCTTTGAAAAGATGTGGTGCATACATGGGACAGCCCAAGAAGCCTGGCTCCAGTATGACACTAGGCTAATGATTGGTTCAGCCTAAGCAGCCTATGGAGATGTACCAGGTGACCTCTGTATTAAATACACAGAGGTGAATAAAGTCCTGCTCAAGCACCCCTAAGTTGTACAGAACCCAGTTCCTAGCTCTCCAGTGGCTATTCCAGCAGACCTACAGAGTTCCAAATATAGCTAGTCTAGTTCTGGAAAACATGGTTAACCGCAGTAGGGCCAAAACAGCAGAGGAGATAGAAGGCCTATTCAACATGGAACAGTTCCTCCTGCACTGCCTGGCGATTGTGAATAGGCCATTGACTGGAAGCCCCCCCTCCCTGAGCACAGTACATCCAATAAAGAAAGTGGGGCCCGCACCACTAAATCCAGGGCAACCAACTAACTGGGCAGCTGAACCCACTCCAGCCAGAGATCCACACCTTGGGGTTTCACGCATACAACCCTTGGGGTGATCTCTAGCGGGACTCCAACTCCAGCACCTTTGTTGGACGGCCGAGTTCCTCAATGAGACAGTGCTATCAGTGTGGACAAGTCGACCATCTGAATATAGACTGTCAAGCACCCCCCAACAGACTGCCCAGCAATAGTGAACCGCCCACACATTAGCTTGTGTAAGCGTAGGAGCCAGTGTGGACTGGTATCATGTTGTATAGGTGGTACAGGATGCCACCAGCCTCCAGAAAATACTGCCAACCACTGAACAGGACTCAATTTTCACAGCGGGCGAGGGCCTTACCAGTGAACCCTCTGTCGCAACGGTGGGGGCGCCAACCAGCAGAAATACACATGGTCGGTGATTGTTGGCACTATGTCGGCCATTGGACTATACAGGAAATAAACAGGACAGGGGTGAGGTGAATGAGAGGGGGAGAAGAAGAGGGAAGAGAGGGGTGTGAGGAAGATGGGAATGAGAGAAGGAGGACGATGAGAGAAGTAGAGGATGAGTGGGGATGAGAGGAAGAGGAGTGGGAGAAGAAAAGGAGGAGGTGAGAAAGGAGGAGTGGGAAGAGTGAGGAGTGGGAGGGAGGTGAGAGAGAAGGGGGCTATAACAACACTATTCTATTGTTGTCCCTTGATGCTGAAAAAGCATTTGATAGGGTGGACTGGGGCTACATGACAGCAACACTGGGAGAACTCGGTCTAAGGGGATGCTTTCTTTGGGCAATAGTTGCCCTATACACCTGCTCATCAGCTAAAGTACTTAGCTCAGGTTTGGCATCTCAGTCCTTTCCAATAAGAGGTGGCATTAGACAGGGTTGTCCCTTGTCTCACCTTCTATTTGCACTCTCTCTGGAACCTTTGGCCTCTCGCAGCCGAGGCAACATCAATATAGAAGGAGTACAGGTGGGAACTCGTGTATTTAAAATTTCACTATATGCGGATGACATTTCACTCTTCCTAGGTCTCTTACTTCACTGCCCAACCTGTTCAATGAATTATCTAACTTTAGTAAACTGTCTGGTTTCAAAATCAACAGTGACAAATCGGAAGGTTTGAACATTAAATTTAGCCCCTGGAGAGATAAAACTTATATTCATGAATTTTGGGTTCAAAATGGGGCAAAAAGAGAATAAATATCTTGGGATTTCTTTAACTAACAAATAAGGATCTATATAAATATAATTACCCCCATTACTGCAGAATCTTAAGTGACCTCTCCAAATGGAATTCACACAATATATCTTATATAGGAAGAATTCACTCTGTGAAAATGAATCTTTTACCAAGGATACTGTATCTGTTCCAAACTCTCCCTATCCAAGTACCACAGAGAACAACGGAAGATCTACAATCTCACATTACTAAATTTATCTGAAGTGGGAAAAAACCCAGGGTCAGTAGAAACACCCTCAGAATGTCTAAGGAAGCAGTGGGTCTTGTCTTCGATGCATATACACATATTATAAAGCAACTTGGCTTGGACAACTGGTGGTGAGGCATGCCGACCTGACACACAGTAGGTGTGTGGAATTAGAGGCGTTACTCATACACCCATATATTAATTCCATTTTCTGGCACATTAAAGCAGTACGGGTTCACAATCCCCATTTCCTCAATAAATCACTTCCCAAAATTTGATGGATCAGGTTAGAAAAAAGTACCTTTTTGATCAGCAGGGTGCTCTTTAAGGATTCCCCTCTTCCCCAATCCGGAGTTCCCTCCGGGCCTTAACATGCAATTATTCAAGGAGTGGGAGTCTAGGTCTGGGTCGAAGAATTAATAGCAAAAAATGGGCCATAATCATGTGTCCCTTTCGGCAGAGTATGATTTGAGCAGGGGAGAAACCTTTCGCTATTTGCAGTTGAGAGATTTCATGTTTAACGAGGTTTGAGGAGACATCTTAACTCCCCTAATCAGTCAAAGACCACATCTCTGTTTTACTCATTCATTTTCCTTACCAGTACTCGAGAGTTGTGAGTTTATACAGAAGTGGGAAACAGACCTAGGTAGGACATTAGATCCTGAGGAATGGGAGGACATCTTCGGGGCCGCCTAAAAAAATCTTAATTTGCATGACCATCAAAGAAAATGCCTATAAGGTTCCATATCGATCGTATCTGACACCAATGTGGCTCTCGAGGATGTTCCCTGGGACCTCCCCATGTGTCCAAGAGTATGCAGTCAAAGATTTTTTTACACATGTGGTGGTCTTGTCAGAGGTAGCTTGACTCTGGGAAAAGGTGCACAGACTAATAAAAAATGTTTTAGATTTCACATGGAGACTAAGGGCCTTATGCAGAGAGGAACGTTATTTAATGTGAAAACGGCAAGAAAATAGCCACAGAATTGGAGCAAGTTATGGTCGTATGCAGAAAGCTGCGTTACCTAATTTTTCTGATGAGATTCAAAATTGCCAAGTTTTTCTGGCTAGATTGAACTCACTATAATATAGGGCAGAATGGCGAGTTGCAGTGCATCTATGCTACCTGCATACCACCCTATTTTAACATGGCGAATTTACCAATCTCTCCACGTGTTTGGCAATTTTTAAAGTAAAGAAACCTGCTGTGGAGAATTTTATGAATCTCTCCATGTTCTCTGCAGGAGAAGCTTCTCTGGGAAGTATTTTCTCCAAAATATGGTGCTATTTCCCTTCTCTATCCTCTCTGCATAAGCCCCTAAGTCTATTATCATGGCTACTAAATTTGCCTTCTCAGGACTTAGACCAAAATGTAAACAAACTAATCTCAAACATGGTGACGGTGGCTAGATGCGCCATAGCCCTGCACTGGAAAGATCAGAACCTCCCTTCAATGAGATATGTTGAAAATAAATGTGTCTATTCTCCAAATGAAGAGAATGACAAGTTTCATGAGGGATACTAGTGTCAAGTTCCAGAGGGTGTGGCAACCGTGACTTATTTACACAGCATGCAGGGATCTCCTGTCCAGTCTTTGGATGACATTAGTTCTGCTTTAACAATTCCCAGTGTAATAATAGTCTGTTCACCCCACCCCATGTCTACAGAGTACTGCCAGAAGCAGCTAATCTAAAACATAAAGGACCTTAAGTCAGAGTCTGGCCACAGAACTCATTTCCACCTGGAGCAGAAGAGTATAGAGGCTGACTAATCTGTGTTTTACTGACCCGAAGTGGGCACCTTTGAGTCTTTGTCTTATTTGCACCATTGTATCTGTATATTCTTGCACCATTGAATCTGCTTTGATAAAGGACGTTTTTTGTCCGAAACGCATCAGAGTGTGTGTCCCGGTTATCATGCAATACCAATAAAGTAATTTTTTAACCCACACCTTGCTGGTCCCCTCCTCCTGTTTTGGCTGTGCACCGCTGCAATCCTAGGATTTCCTTTCTACAGCAACTCTGAGCGTGATGCACGTACCATAGGAAGCTGCCAATCGTGAGTATTGCCTGTCTCCTTCACGTGGAGATTTGTTGACCAGAAACAGTGTTGCAGCAAAGATGTTCTGCCCAGCGGAGTGTACTAGGCGTATGGTATGTTAACCTTTATTTACTCCAGCATATGGACAGTCATATCCTATAGTATCACTGCTGCAATCTATAAACACTGGGTCCAATGCTCTATTCCCTGGCTTTATGTGCTTCCTCTACACCATGATATGTGGACAATTAACTCTCTAAGTGATATCAAGTCTGAATCAGACTGAGCACTGTTATTGGGACCTGTGTCCCAAACCATCTAGTATCTGTATATTAAATCTGATTTGAGATTCCCTTCCCGTCCCCTCCTAAATGTTTTCATTTCTGTATACCCTCACCTTTTTCCCCCTCCCCCACATGATGGTTTTATTTTTACGATATGTAAACTCATCTCTGTATGTTGACAGAATAATTTATAAAACCAATAAAATGAGTATTAAAAAAAAAGGATCTGTCAGGACTCGATCTGCATGTTTTTTAATCAATACATTTTTTACCCGGTCTATCTGTCCAATGTTGCATTTTTTGGCTGTGCTCCGGTTCCTGTTTGGATCCTTCTCTCTGCTGATTGCCCCACCTGGATGCACGCTGTGCTGGAAATGATGTAGCTTCAGCGAGTACATGTTTAAGTCTACTCTTTGCCTTACCCGAGTGGAGCAGTCTGCTCTGCGGGGAACCACGCTGTGCTGAAGCTGTCGGAACCCGTCTTTGTGATTGTGAGTAATCGCGTCAACATTATTGTGCTTATTTTGCTAAGCCAGTTGTTCTATGGCCATATAATATCATGTGATTAGTGGCTAAAAGTTGCAGTTTATTTACTACTAGTCTCACTTACCTCCAGTTTCAATGGTTGGATCGGGGACTGTTCATTTACATAAAACACAAGAACAGGCAACGACATTAAGGATTTATGTTGCAAGATTACAGCTTTTTTCAGCTCAATACTTATTTATGTTTTTGGAGCACCTGACCGGGGGGTTAATTGCAGCCCACTATCCCTTTGTATCTGTATATTAAATCTGATTGGAGATTCCCTTACCGCCCCCCAAAATTTTCTCTTGTTTCTGTATACCCTCACTCCCCCACATGATGGTTTTATTTTTACTATATGTAAACTCATCTCTGTATGTTGACAGAATATTTTATAAAACCAATAAAATATGAGTATTAAAAAAAAAAATCTGGAATTCAGGAGGGGTGGGGGAGGGAAGGCAGGGGATAACACGTTGAAGGCCTACCACGAGCATGGGGTGGCGGTGCTTGCAGCCAAATGGCTGAATATCCAGTGTGTGGCTCTCCCAGATCTGTTCAGCGAGATCCAGGCAGGTAATAGTAGAACAGTGAGAACAACTTACTGCACGTCAAAAGGAGCAGTTGCAAGCGGTGTTGCAGTCCCATTGGGAGCTGTTTTCTAATAAGCAAGGGAAGAAGCACTTCGCTTTGCAATGAGTTGGATACCGGTGCCCAGATATTGGCTATGGGAGCAATAGTTAGGTCCCATAGCCGATGGGCCTCCCCTTTGGTTTCCATAAAGGATGGCTCTATCTGGTTTTGTGTAGATTACTGGCATCTTAATGACAAGATTGTCGTTCCCCATGCCCCGGATGGATGAGCTAGGTACCTCATTCGGGGATACAGGCAAATTCCCCTATGTACTGCTACTAAGGGATGACTGCGTTGATCACCCTCTTTTGGTTATGTACGAGTTACTGTCACGCCAAGTAGTATGAAGAACTACAACGTGACGAATGTTCTAGCTAGGATACACGAGGCACGGCTGATGATAAAATGATCCAAGTGTCAGATAGGCATGGCTGAATTACAGTACTTGGGGCACCAAGTGGGAGGGCGGCGACAAACCTGTCGTCACAGTTATACAATTTCACAATCCAGCATTGGTAGGGCAGCGAGCAAGGGATTGCGGATGGACTATCCCGCCTCTAGAATACCAAGGAACACTGAACCCCAGGGACTGCGGGACCAGATTAGCTGCCAGAAATGGCAGATATGCCACTGTCCCCATCTTGGAGGAGGTGGTGTGATGGAGTGGGGCTAGCCTGCAGTCCCAAGCCACCTTCCTACCACTTCTGCCTCCCTCGTTGCCACAGAACATAAGTGGGGATGCCTTTGCCCCCTGCAGGTGCTGCTCTGTCTGGATGTTTCCCCCAGGGGGATCACCCAGAGAAAATGGCTGAATGGCCACCCATTTTCCCATCTCCTCTCCTGTGCATATGCAGGTTTTCGTGAGCAGGAAGAGACTCCTATTTGAACATATGGGCTTCTAATGAGCCATTTGACAAAGCACACCCATCACTGATTGGCCAGGTGGCAGAGCTGATGTAGCGATGGTGTAACCAATGATAGGTCCATGACGTGGCCTCTTTGCTTTGGCCCAAGTTCCTGCCTACACTGCTCTTATTGGTCCATAGACTTCAATGTCGCTAGACTTGCAAAAAGGAGCAGGTACCGCTCCTAACCATCAGATTCCGTTGGGGAAGCAATTTACCTTGCTGTGACCCCCTCCCCCCAAACATTTTTGTACAAATGCAAAATTTGCAAATGGTGGACATATGCACATTACCAGTGGTTGACAAATCACCAAAAAATCTACTCGCCACACAAAAAAATCTACTCGCCACCTAGTACCAAACGTGTGCTGCTTGGGCCAATATTTACTCGCCCGGGGGTTAAATCCACTCGCCCGGGGCGAGCAAATGTATAGGTTTGTCGAACACTGCACATTACTAAAAAAAAAAAATTAGTCACAAAAGTTGTGTGCTTCACCAAAATTTACCATGTGACAATATATTTGCCCTAAAGTTTTCAAATGTGTGAGCAATTACATTTGGTTGTTTCAAAATGCGACACTTGATCAAAGCAATGTGAGTTTTCGCAAATAAGAAGCTTTAGACAATCATTACCCAAATGGACTGGGACAACATCAGACATCAGCAGTCTAATATATATATATATATATATATATATATATATATATATATATATAAAAACTAGGGTACATTTGACAATAAAAAAAATGTTAATAACATAATAACAAACACTGTACACAATAAACGAGAAGTTGTTATATTTGTCATCGAATCTTAATAAAGACTTCTGAAATCCACAACATTTACACTCAAATACAGAACCAAAATCAGTGCAAATTAAACAGTCAAAAAGAAAATAAACAGCTCCTGTATGTTGCAAAATATATACATATATCCCTCCCCTAGGACTATATCAGCACAACTGCTTTTAAATACAAAAATGTTACATGTAAGAAACAATCATAAATCATACATATTACCAACACAGTGGTTTGCAAGGTAGACAATTATAAACAAGTAACACCAATAAAACCCTGTATTAAAGATAAAAACACAAGTAAACATAAGAGTTGCATTTTTCAGGCACACATTATGAATTAAAAACATAACGATGACGATGTATTTATGAACAAAACTTTGGCACAATGGAGTGTTGAAAAATGGATGTTTCTGCCTTTAAATATATATATATATATATATATATATATATATATATATATATATAAACTTCTCTTAATATTTTGGCAATAAACCAAAATTCTGTGCTTTTTTTTCTTTCCCTTCACCCCAACCCCCCCCCCCCGAACCCTGCAAAAAGTACAGTTTATTGGGATTATTCACAAAAATTAAATGGCCATTATTGCATCTTAATGGTCCCTATTTAAATGAACGTTGATGAGCAATGATGGATATCACACTTTAGTAGATAAAACCTTATGTTTCCAAACAGTTAGAGAATGAGTTTTGTTCAAAATTTTATTTCAATTACGTTTGTTCAATCCTTGAATTCTTGTTTGAAATATGAAGCGATTTTGTAATAAAAAGTGCAGCTATTGCCATTTGCAAGAATTGACTCCTAAGCATGTCCTCATGACATGAAGCACCTCTTTATCCACGTGCCTGCAAATTCTCCAGGATTCCACTTACCCAAAGTCTTAATGATGGGAAAAAAATATTGGTAAAGGATGCACAGAAATAACCAAGTCAAATCCATGGCTCGACTTGAGTTCTATTTCTGGTGGGAGTCGCAGTTACAAATACGATGCATTTATGTCATTCTCAAATTGTTAAACACACAATCCCAGCATTTATGTCATTCTTAAATCGTCATAGTTGAAGATCTTTGTACAAAAAAAGGTCCCTTTTAACCCCTTAAAGTGCTGAAAGGTCCGCGGTACCAGAATGCTAGACCCCTTCATGCAAACTGCGATCATGTGATCGCTCTCGCTACATCACGCAGTGATGTGAACACAAGAGGAGGGTCCCTCTGTCTTCCATTCAGCCCGAGATCCCTAGTAAACAAGCAAAAACGTCATGACGTATGGGGTACACCATAAGGGCCTCAAGGGTTCCATCCCTCTGGATGTATAATGTGCCCACTCAAGTAATTCTAGTCTCTGACTAATAGCTATAACTATCACCCAAAAACAATAACATTAGGCCATAAACTTAACATTCTTGATCATCTGAACACTACAAAGTTACAGTCAGAAATATCGCTGACTATTATATGAAGGCACAATGTGCTATTATGCCAATAGTGACAATTGTGTAGCACTTACTGAAAGGCTAAAGCATTATATAAAAAAAAAAAAATCTAAAATAAAATTCAATGTAATTCAAACAATAAATTCCTCTTTCCCCATATTCTAATACAGCGGTGCGCAAACTCCCTGCACCCCCCCTACCTGCTCCCTCCTCGGTCGCGTCCCCCCTCGCGTCTAATGATGTGTCAAATGATGCTGCGTTGTCATGGCAACGTGTCACACAGCCGGTTGAAATAAGGGAAGTGGAGTGTTGCAGGGGCCTCATGCGATGCCCTGATATTAAATGAAATGCCTGGGGGAAGAGCGCGGGGCCTCTGCAACCGCCCGCGCCCCCCCCAGACAAATCTCCCGCCCCCCCAGTTTGTTCTAATAGACTTTTCTCACAGGCCTAATTTACAATAAGCCATCAGTAGCATAGAATATGCATTGGGATTATAAATTTATGTTGGAACCCAAATAGAAAAAAAAGCATTTTAAAACATTTTTCATCATGAAAAATAAAGTGGTAATTTGTGATCTAATATCCAACAATCAACCATGAAGTAGAAATTATAAAATGCTTAACTCACCTTTTATATAACAAAATTATTTTCTTTATATATTTTAATACAAATAAATATAAAAATGATGTTTGCCTTAAAAATCTAATAAATGTACTGTATACCTTACATCCAAGTGCTAATGCTTAAAAATATCTGTGTATAACACAAGTCATAGAAAACATGCAACATTACCCTCTGCACAACATATCACATTTTTCCATAGCTTATTTTGTTCCACTATACATCTATTTATCTTTTGTAGTGAATGAGTAATGGCTGTGAAAATGGACAGATAAATGGAAACATAAAACAAAAAGTTAATAACGCCCAATGTACACAAACAAAACCACCCTTTCACCAGGGAGCAAAGGACTACATTATGACTTGGGAATTCATAGTAAGGGGTCTATCACATGTCTGTGTTTTTATATGAAATTTAAAGACATTGCTGCCATATTCTTAGGTTCTATTTTTATATTTTGGTTAAGACTTTTCTTTTTTTTAAATTATTATTATTATTGCAGGAGCTGTGTTTCGCTTTGAATAACCTGCTTGCAGTTCTAAGATGTGATATTCCATGCAGTATTTCATATATAAAGTATATGGGGATTGGTAACTGTTCTACAGCCAACAAATATGAAACATTTCACAGTAATTCCATGAACAGTAATTCACACAAAATAAGACAATTTGCAGTGAAATAAATGCCAGTCACTGGTGCACCTTGCTAAAGGATGCCAAACCATCGTACATCAAATTGGGTGGGGCGGGGGTGGGGGGAATGACTATTTGGTTACTGAAAAGTGCTACTAGGTGCATATCAGTTATATTATTTGTGGCTACAATGTATAACTTCTAATTTTCCACAAAATCACTTCCCACTTGCTGACACAAGCAAGGTACTAGAAGTGTTACGTTTCTCAGGCATTCATGATGAACAATAAACAGTTCAAAATGACCCTAATAATCATCAATGTTGTTGAGCTTGATGTAAACTCCCTTATATTAACAATATCTTAATATACGGTAGAAGAATACATTGTGTCTCGTGTGAACTTTGTTCGTCTCGACATTTGTTCAAGGAAACAAATAATACTTTGACAGTGATAACATTAACTCCTGAGTAAAATTATACCATACTGTACAGTATAATTCAGTACAGTATAATTCAGTACTGACTGAATTTATACAAAAAACCCTTTTGTGCATTGGTTAATTTGACGTGGTTATCGGTCCAGATACCAACATACGAAATGGTTGCAAACAAACTTCAGAATTTTATTAAGAATGTGTGGGACGGTGTAGAATGCATAAAGTAAATTGAATTTTTTTTGCGGTGTTCTGTATAAGGTGGAATCTAATGTTTACCAATTTACGTATTATAAATATTTAGCAGCAGAAAGTTTACCCATACTCCAATCTCTTTAAATCTGTTGCTTCATGCATTGATAAAAACGATGCGCTATATGTGAATTTAAGATGTGTTAAGTTCTGCATGTAAAGCAATATCTCAACCTCTTCTTGAAGCTTCGTAAAATAAACATGCAAACTAATACCAAACTTCACAACTACAGCTCAGGAAATAAACCTCTAAGGCTGCTGTGGCGGACGCTGCAGGGACTAGAGCCCTCCCCTCAATGGCGCTGGCCCGTTGCGAGGGGGGGCCGCAGCGCTGTGGCGAGAGATGCTCCTGCTCTCAATAGAATTGAGAGCAGGACTCGCGACGGAGCCTAAGCCAAGCCCCCGGCGGTTCAGCCAATGAAGGCGAACCTGCCGGGTGATGTCATGGCCACGCCCCCGTCACTCCCCCGCTACGCCCTCCCGATCTCTCTTCCTGCAGCTCATTGCAGACCAGGGAATCGGCTGCAGGCGTGCGTGCAGTGGAGGTACTGGGGCCTCAGCCAAAGGATTTAAGACGACTTCTGGATATCACAACAATGTGTGTATTAGATATGTTGTTACCATTACCATACATAAATAGAAAATGTGTATAATAATACCAAGTCATACTAACATATCATTTTGGCAAATAATTGCCATTCTACAGTATAATACTCACAAAAATATATTTTTTCAAGCATCCATATAATGGCCATCATAACATTATAGAACCGTCCACTTGCAAAAATGTTTTATGACATCAAAAACGTTCAACTTTCACACTTTCAATAAGAAATCACGATTGTGAATTAGTTGCAGTTTGTGATGAATTGGAATACATAGTTCATCCAGGCATATCACACATGGTAGTAATAATTCCTGGATGAACAAGGTCTTAAAATGTTTAGGACTATTTTATTTAATTGCAAAAACATGCATCTATTGTAGGCGCTACCTGCTGAATGAGCCTATGGCATGTAAGAATAATAGAAAAAAAGGATATGGTAAAGTCTTAATAATAATAAAAAAAGCCTCTGGTAAAGTGTTTGCCATTTCCCTCATTATAGAGATGTAATAGGCCTTAATATCACTACCACAAATTTTAACGCACAATGTTTCAGGGCTCCATTCAATAAAATAGCATGAAATAAAATCACACGATGTAGTGTGTTACCGTGCAATAACGGGAACAATTACGCTTGCTATGTACTGTATGTACATACTATGTTTTGTTCATGTTAAGATAACTGGAATATTACAGAGCTTCATTACATGTGGTCCTTGGCACAACTTCTAGTACTTTCTTCTATATTTTCTATTGGGGAACTTGACAAAAAATGGCAGAGCAACTTAATCTGAAATTCATGTACAGTAGCCCTGATGTGCCGGAAGATCAGCTACTTCAGTGTAAGAAAAGAATACTACTTGAACCCCTCTGCTCGCAATTTGTTCTGCAATGCATTGTATGCAACAGTTGGTTCTGCAATGCGATTCTCTTCATGAATGAAATAAAATGACTTTTGGAAAGCACAAATGTATGTTAATCAGATGTAAAAAAATATATGCTAAGAGTAGTTCCACTCGACCGACCCTCTTTTAAAATAAAAAATAAAATGTAAATCAAGGGGGACCCTTGAGCTGAACTACGTTAATTTCAGATCTGGTTCCCAAGATACATACCATGAAAGGTGCATCCGGTACTTACTGGCTATTTAAGTCCCCTGCGTAACACGTCCTATTGGCTTGCTTGATGTGGGAGATATAAACCTCCATATTGTTTCGCCTGTAGGTGACGTTCTGGCTCAACCTTAAGTGGTAAGTACCTTTGGAACCAGGAAGTCCTCGGAACTGAAATTAATGTGGTTCATATATTTATGTATGTAAAAAAATGAGCTAAGGAAAAAAATAATTAGTGGGAACTGCACCTTTAAACCCATGAATCCATTCATACCTTCCATAAAAATGAAGTAATAAAAAAAAATGCAGTTTTCTACATATGCATGGAATTAAAAGTTTCTATTCTGGGTTTTGTCAGCAGGTCATTTAACAACGTAGCTAACACAAAGTTAATCTATAGTTTCCCACAAACAATTACATTTTAGATTTCAAACATTTGGTCACTGCTATTACAAAATTCTGTAAATTACAGCCAGTTTATGTATAAAAAAAAAAAACCACACACAAAAAAAGGACTTCACCCCCAAACTAAAAAAATAAGTGGTATTCACTTTCTTACATTCAATCATCTACAAGCTGGTATACAGTCACCACATGCATGTAGCTTAACACGAAAAAGACCATGTTATGTCATGCATAATCCATAAATTACCTTTAGTAAAGGTAGAATTGTATCTAGAAATATAGGATTGTTGCCCTGCTTATTTCGTACATTAACATTAAGAACGTCATTACCCAACCATAAACTGAACACTGCAGGAAGAAATTTTAAGCCAAGCACTGAATAACACAGTTAAGGAAACAATACAATTATATTATGGAAGATCTTTTTTCTCAGTGGGTCTCATACAAGGTATTACACCGACAGGCTGCACATTTTTCTTTGCTTAAGGTCTGTGTTTGCAGTGTTTTAGTGTTCATTTTTCTATGGATCCTCCTTTCTTAGCTTCCATTGTCGCTGAATGAAACAGAATCGGCTTTTGTGTCTTTTGTACTTGCAGATAGTTTCTTTTGTTTCTGTTTAGACTTCTTCAACATGTGAACCTTTAATCAAAATAAAGATACATTACTTTTACAAGGGAACAACCACACATTAAATAAGTTATGGTGGGTAAAAAAGTGACAAAAAAATCTGCATACAACAAATACAAATGTCACTTGTGAGCACATTCACATCTCAGACAGGTGGGCAACCTTGGTTTTCATCATTATCTCCTAGCATACAATGCTTCCACTGCAGCTAGGGATTCTGGGTAATGACAGCACACACTCAACTTTTGCTTCAAATCAATTTTAACATGGACCCCTATAAGCTTATGCCTGCCGCAAGGGAAAAAATATTCTTAAATGGACGCAGCCCATGGTGGCAAATAAACAAAAATACTCTTCAGCAATATTTGGTGCATGGAGCAAAGCCTTTAAATTAATGCATGAAGAGAGGTAGTCTCCAATACTGAAAAGATACAACAGTAAAACATGGAGGCTTGAGAAATGTTATGCTCAGCACCGAGCTGTTTCCATGTTCCCAGCCCCGAGCTGTTTCCATGTTCCCAGCCCGAGCTGTTTCATGTTCCCAGCCCCGAGCTGTTTCCATGTTCCCAGCCCGGCGTGTTTCCATGTTCCCAGCCCGAGCATGTTTCCATGTTCCCAGCCCCGAGCTGTTTCCAGGTTCCGACCCCGAGCTGGCCATGTTCCAGCCCGGCGTTCCATGTTCCCAGCCCGAGTCGTTTTCCATGTTCCCAGCCCCGAGCGTTTCATGTCCCAGCCAGCAGCTGTTTCCATGTTCCCAGCCCGAGCTGTTTCCATGTTCCAGCCCCGAGACTGTTTCCATGTTCCACGCCGAGCTGTTTCCATGTTCGCCCAGCCCCGAGCTGTTCCATGTTCCCAGCCCGAGCTGTTCCCATGTTCAAAGCCCACGAGCTGTTTCCATGTTCCCAGCCCCGAGCTGTTTTCCATGTTCCCAGCCCCGAGCTGTTCCATGTTCCCAGCCCCGAGCTGTTTCCATGTTCCCAGCCCCGAGCTGTTCCATGTTCCCAGCCCCGAGCTGTTTCCATGTTCCCAGCACCGAGCACTGTTTCCATTTCCCAGCCCCGAGCTGTTTCCATGTTCCCGACCCGAGCTGTTTCCATGTTCCCAGCCCCGAGCTGTTTCCATGTTCCCAGCCCCGAGCTGTTTCCATGTTCCCAGCCCCGAGCTGTTTCCATGTTCCCAGCCCCGAGCTGTTTCCATGTTCCCAGCCCCGATGTTTTCCATGTTCCCCACCCGAGCTGTTTTCCATGTTCCAGCCCCGAGTGTTTCCATGTCCCAGCCCCGAGCTGCTGCCAGTTCCCAGCCCCGGCTTTTCCATGTTCCAGCCCGAGCTGTTTCCATGTTCCCACCCGAGCTGTTTTCCATGTTCACCCCGGTTTCTGTTCAATGTTCCAGCCCCGAGCTGTTTCCATGTTCCCAGCCCGAGTGTTCCTCCATGTCTCCCAAGCCCCGAGCTGTTTCCATGTTCCAGCCCCCGAGTGGCTGTTTCCATGTTCCCAGCCCGAGCTGTTTCCATGTTCCCAGCACCGAGCTGTTTCCATGTTCCCAGCCCGAGCTGTTTCCATGTTCCCAGCCCCGAGCTGTTTCCATGTTCCCAGCCCCGAGCTGTTTCCATGTTCCAGCCCCGAGCTGTTCCATGTTCCCAGCCCCGAGCTGTTCCATGTTCCCCAGCCCCGAGCTGTTCCATGTTCCCAGACCCGAGCTGTTTCCATGTTCCAGCCCAGAGGTGTTGCATTTCCCAGCCCGAGCTGTTTTCCATGTTCCAGCCGAGCTTTCCATGTTACCCAGCCCCCGAGCTGTTTCCATGTTCCCAGCCCCGAGCTGTTTCCATGTTCCCAGCCCCGAGCTGTTTCCATGTTCCCAGCCCCGAGCTGTTTCCATGTTCCCAGCCCCGAGCTGTTTCCATGTTCCCAGCCCCGAGCTGTTTCCATGTTCCCAGCCCCGAGCTGTTTCCATGTTCCCAGCCCGAGCTGTTTCCATGTTCCCAGCCCCGAGCTGTTTTCCATGTCCCAGCCACGAGCTGTCTTTCCAGTTTCCCAGCCCCGAGCTGTTCCATGTTCCCAGCCCCGAGCGTCAGTTGTCAACACCTAGCGTTTCCAGTTCCGCACCTCCGAGCTGTTTCCATGTTCCCAGCCATCCGAGCTGTTTCCATGTTCCCAGCCCCGAGCTGTTTCATGTTCAACGCCCCGAGCTGTTTCCATGTTCCCAGCACCGAGCTGTTTCCATTCCGGCACCGAGCTGTTTCCATGTTCCCGTCCCCGAGCACCCGAAGCTTGCGCCATGTTCCCAGCCCGCAGCTGTTTCCATTTCCCAGCCCGAGCTGTTTCCATGTTCCCAGCCAGTTCCCGCAGCTGTTTCCATGTTCCCAGCCCCGAGCTGTTTCCATGTTCCCAGCCCCGAGCTGTTTCACCAGCTGTTTCCAACCGAGCTTTCATCCAGCCCCGAGATGTTTCCATGTTCCCAGCCCCCGAGCTGTTTCCATGTTCCAGCCACCGAGCTGTTTCCATGTTCCACCCCGAGCTGTTTCCCTGTTCCCAGCCCGGCTGTTTCCATGTTCCAGCCCACGAGCTGTTTCCATGTTCCCAGCCCCGAGATGTTTCCAGTTCCCAGGCCCGAGCTGGTTTCCATGTTCCAGCCCCGTGC
Source organism: Ascaphus truei (assembly GCA_036426205.1). Classification (NCBI taxonomy): domain Eukaryota; kingdom Metazoa; phylum Chordata; class Amphibia; order Anura; family Ascaphidae; genus Ascaphus; species Ascaphus truei. The sequence goes on along the minus strand of WSYH01001401.1, from coordinate 105,201 downwards.
TGTTTCCATGTTCCCGCCCCCGAGCTGCTTATCATGTTCCCAGCCCCGGCTGTTCACATGTTCCCAGCCCCGAGCTGTTTCCATGTTCCCAGCCCCGAGCTGTTTCCATGTTTCACCCAGCCACCGAGCTGTTTTCCATGTTCCCAGCCCCGAGCTGTTTCCATGTTCCCACCGGCTGTTTCCACTGTTCCCAGCCCCGATCTGTTTCCATGTTCAGCCCCGACTGTTTCCAGTTCCCAGCCCGAGCTGTTTCCATGTTCCCAGCCCGCAGCTGTTTCCTGTTCCCCAGTCCCCAGAGACTGTTTCCATGTCCCAGCCCCGAGCTTTTCCATGTTCCCAGCCCCGAGATGTTCTTCCATGTTCCCAGCCCCGAGCTGTTTCCCATGTTCCCAGACTCCCCGAGCTGTTTCCATGTTCCCCGCCCGAGCTGTTCCATGTTCCCAGCCCCGAGCTGTTCCATGTTCCCAGCACCCGAGCTGTTTCATGTTCCCAGCCCCGAGCTTTTTTCCAGCCTGTTCCAACCAGCCCCGAGCTGTTTCCAGTCCCGCCCCGAGCTGTTTCCATGTTTCCCAGCCCCGAGGCCTGTTTCACATGTTCCGTCCCGAGCCCGGTTCTCCATGTTCCCAGCCCCGAGCTGTTTTCCATGTTCCCAGCCCGAGTGTTTCCATGTTCCCACCGAGCGTTCCATGTTCCAGCCGAGCGTTTTCCATGTTTCCCGCCCCGAGCTGTTTCCATGTTCCCAGCCCCGCAGCTGTTTCCATGTCCAGCCCGAGCTGTTTCCATTCCACACCGAGCTGTTCCATGTTCCCAGCCGAGCGTGTTTCCATGTTCCCGCCCCGAGCTGTTTCTCGTTCCAGCACCGGCTGTTCCATTTCCCAGCCCCCGAGCTGTTTCCATGTTCCCAGCCCCGAGCTGTTTCCAGTCCCACCCGAGATGTTCCATGTTCCCAGCCCGAGCTGTTTCCATGTTCCAGCCCGAGCTGTTTCCATGTTCCCAGCCCGAGCTGTTTCCATGTTCCCAGCCCCGAGCTGTTTCCATGTTCCCAGCCCCGAGCTGTTCCTCAGTTCCCAGCCCCGAGTGTTCTTTCCCAGCCCCGGTGTTTCCATGTTCCCAGCCCCGAGCTGTTTCCATGTTCCCAGCCCGGCTGTTCCATGTTCCCACCGAGCTGTTTCCACCTGTTCCCAGCCCCGAGCTGTTTCATGTTCCCCGCCTGTCAGCCCCGATGTTTCCATGTTCCCACCCCCGAGCTGTTTCCATGTTCCCAGCCCGAGCTGTTTCCATGTTCCCAGCCCCGAGCTGTTTCCATGTTCCCAGCCCCGAGCTGTTTCATGTTCCCAGCCCGAGCTGTTCCATGTTCCCAGCCCCGAGCTGTTTCCGTTCCAGCCCCGAGCTGTTTCCATGTTCCAGCCCCGAAGCTGTTTCCATGTTCCCAGCCCCGAGCTGTCCATGTTCCCGCACCGAGTGTTTCCATGTTCCCAGCCCCGAGCTGTTTCCATGTTCCCAGCCCGAGTCTGTTTTCCATGTCTCCAGCCCGATGTTTCCATCGTTCCCAGCCCCGAGCGTTTCCATGTTCCCAGCCCGAGCTGTTTCCATGTCCAGCACCGAGCTGTTTCCATGTTCCAGCCGAGATGTTCCAGTTCCCAGCACCGAGCTGTTTCCATGTTCCCAGCCCCGAGCTGTTTCCATGTTCCCAGCCCGAGTGTTTCGTTCCCAGCCCGAGCTGTTTCCATGTTCCCAGCACCGAGCTGTTCCATGTTCCAGCCCCCGAGATGTTTCCATGTTCCCAGCCAGATGTTCCATGTTCCAGCCCCGAGCTGTTTCCATGTTCCGCCCCGAGCTGTTTCCATGTTCCCAGCCCCCCCGAGCTGTTCAGTTCCCAGCCGAGCTGTTTCCATGTTCCAGCCACCGAGCTGTTTCCATGTTCCCAGCACGAGTGTTCCATGTTCCCCGACTGGTGCCAGTCCAGCCCCGAGCTGTTTCCATGTTCCCAGCCCCGAGCTGTTCCATGTTCCCAGCCCCGAGCTGTTTCCATGTCCCAGCCCCGAGCTGTTCCAGGTCCCAGCCCCGAGCTGTTCCATGTTTCCCAGCCCGAGCTGTTTCCATGTTCCCAGCCCCGAGCTGTTTCCATGGTTCCCAGCCCCGAGCTGTTTCATGTTCCCAACCGAGTGTTTCCATGTCCAGCCCCGAGCTGTTTCCATGTTCCAGCACGAGCTGTTTCCATGTCCCAGCCCCGAGTGTTTCCAGTTCCAGCCCCGAGCGGTTTCCATGTTGCACCAGCCCCAGGAGTGTTTGCCATGTTCCCAGCCCGAGCTGTCGTTCAGTCCCAGCACGAGCTGTTCCATGTTCCCAGGCCCGAGTGTTTCCCAGTTCCCCAGCCCCGAGCTGTTTCCAGTTCCCACCCCGCACGCTGTTTCCATTTCCCCAACCGAGCTGTGTGCTCCATGTTCCCAGCCCCGAGCTGTTTCCATGTGTCCCAGCCCTCGAAGCGTGTTCCATGTTCCCAACCGAGCTGTTCCATGTTCCAGCCAGTGCTTGCCCAGTTCCAGCCCGAGCTGTTCAATGTCCCGCCGAGCTGTTTCTATGTTCCAGCCCGGTGTTTCCAGTTCCCACCCGAGCTGTTTCCATGTTCCCAGCCCGAGCTGTTTCCAGGTTCCCAGCCCGAGCTGTTTCCATGTTCCGCAGCCGAGCTGTTTCCATGTTCCCAGCCCCCGAGCTTTTCCATGTTTTCCAGAAACCGAGGTTTCCATGTTCCCCAGCCACGAGCTGTTTCCTTGTTCCCAGCCCCGAGCTTTTCATGTTCCCAACGCCCGAGCTGTGTCCATGTTCCCAGCCCCGAGATGTTTCCATGTTCCCAGCCCGAGCTGTTCCATGTTCCCAGCACCGAGTGTTTCCATGTTCCCAGCCCGAGGTTTCCCATGTTCCCAGCCCGAGCTGTTTCCATGTCCCCAGACCCGAGCTGTTTCCATGTTCCTACCAGCCCCCAGCTGTTTCATGTTCCGCACCGAGCTGTTCCCATGTTCCCAGCCCCGCGCTGTTCCATCGTTCCCAAGCCTCGCACGGTTTCCATGTTCCCAGCACCGACTGTTTTCATGTTCCCAGCCCCGAGCTGTTTCCATGTCCCCCCGAGCTGTTTCCTGTTCCAGACCGAGTGTTCTTGTTCAGCCCCGAGCTGGATTTTCCATGTTCCCAGCCCGAGCTTTCCATGTTCCCAGCCCCGACGTTTTCCATTCCCAGCCCGAGCGTTTCCATGTTCCCAGCACCCGAGCTGTTTCCATGTTTGACCAGCACCGAGCTGTTTCCATGTTCCCAGCCCCGAGCTGTTTCCATGTTCCCAGCCCCGAGCTGTTTCCATGTTCCCAGCCCCGAGCTGTTTCCATGTTCCCAGCCCCGACTTCCAGTGTTCCAGACACCGAGCTGTTCCATGTTCCCAGCCCCGCTGCTTTTCCATGTTCCCATCACGAGCGTTTCCATGTTCCCCAGCCACGAGTGTTTCCATTCCCACCCACTGTCTCATTCCCCCGAGCTGTGTCCATGTCCCCATAGAGCGTTTCCATGTTCCCAGCCCCGACTGTTTCCATTTCCCAGCCCCGAGCTGTTCCATGTTCCAGCCCGAGTTTCAGTCGCCCCGAGCTGTTTCCATGTTCCCCACCAGAGTGTTTCCATGTTCCCAGCCCGAAGCTGTTTCCCATGTTCCCAGCACGAGCTGTTTCCATGTGCCCAGCCCCGAGCTGTTATGTTCCAATGTTCCCAGCACCGAGCTGTTTCCAGTTCCACCCGAGCTGTTTCCATGTTCCCAGCCCCGAGCTGTATTCCATGTTCACAGCCCAGGTTTCCATGTTCCAGCCCGAGCTGTTTCCATGTCCCAGTCCCGAGTCTGTTTCCATGTTTCCCAGCCCCGCCAGCTGTTTTCATGTTCCCAGCCCCGAGCTGTTTCCATTCCAGCCCCGAGCGTTCCATGTTCCCAGCCCCGAGCTGGTTCCATGTTTCCCAGCCCCGAGTGTTTCCATGTTCCCAGGCACCGAGCTGTTGCCATGTTCCCAGCCCCGAGCTGTTTCCATGTTCCAGCCCCGAGCTGTTTCCAGTACAGCCCGCTTTGCACATGTTCACAGGCCCAGCAGCGTTTCCATACCTAACGCGGTTCGTCAGCCCAGCTTTCAGTCAGCCCCGAGCTTTTCATGTTCCCACCCCCTGAGCTGTTTAAAGTTCCCAGGCCGGCGAGCTGTTTCCCAATGTTCCCAGCCCACAGCTTGTTTCCATGTTCGCCAGGTGCCCCAGACAGCGCGTTCAGACGTGTTTCCATGTTGCCCAGCCGCCCTTTGAAAGCTCGTTTACATGTTCACCCGAGCGTTCCAGTCAGCGACTGTTTCATGTTCCCAGCCCCTAGAGCTTTCAAGTTCAGCAACCCGAGCGTTCCATGTTCCAGCCCAGCGTTTCCATGTTCCCAGCCCAAAGAGCGTTCATGTTCCCCCAATGATTTACCTACCGGGAGCCACGAGGCTGTATTACATGCTTCCAGCCCCGAGCTGTTTCAATGTTCCCAGCCCCGAGCTGTTTCCATGTTTCCAAACGCGAGCTGATTTCCTTCCCAGCCTCCGAGCGTTCTGTTCACCGAGCATGTTCATGCCAGCCCGAGCTGTTTCTGTTCCCAGCCCGAGCTGTTTCCAGTGCCCAGCCCGAGATGTTTCCAGTTCCAGCCAAGCCCCAGAAGTGTTTCCATGTTCCCAGCCCGAGACTGTTCCATGTTCAGCGGCTTTCCAGTCCACCCGATGTTGCCACTGTGTCCAGCCCGAGCTAGGGTTCCGAGCCCGAGGATGCATTTCGACCAAGGTTCATTTCCCCGAATGTTCTCCCAGGCCCCGATCGTTCCATGTTCCTCAGCCAGTGTTTCATTACCCGAGGCCACGAGCGTGCCAGTCCAGCCCAATTCATGTTCAGCTCCAAGCCCCGAGAGCTGGTTGACATAGTTCCCAGCCCAGAGCTGTTGATACCTTCCCAGCCCGGGAGGCGGTTCAGTCCCTTTCCGAGAGTCGTTCCCAGCCCCGAGCTGTTTCCATGTATTCCCAGCCATACGGACAGCGGTTACCATGTTCACCAGACCCCGAGCATGTTTTGTTGAGGCGTTTCCATGTTCCCAGCGCCCCGAGCTGTTCATTTCACATGCGCCCGAGCTGTTTCCATTTCAGCCAGGCCTTTTCCATGTTCCAGACCGATGATGCTTTTCTATGTTCCCAGCATTCCGAGATGTTCCATGTGTCCGCGCGCTTCACGGTGTCCTGTTCCCGCCAGAGCGTTCCATGTTCAGCTCCGACGATCGTCCATGTTAGCCAGACGTTCTTTCCCAGCCCGAGCGCCTGTTCCCATGCTTCACACAGCCCGAGTGTTCCATGTTCCAAGCAGGCAGTTCCAGCCAGGCGAGTCTGTTTCATGTTTCCAGCTGCAGGACGCCCGATGTGTCCGTACAGCGAGGTTTTCAAGTCCCCCCCGACTGTTTCCCCCCCAGGGAGCTGTTTCACAGTTCCCAGCAACCGGAAGGATGTTTCCATGTTCCCAGCACCGAGCTGTTTCCATGTTCCCAGCCCCGAGGCTGTTTCATGGTTCCAGCCACCGAGCTGTTTCCATGTTCCCCGCCCCCCAGAGATGTTGTCCATGTTCCCACGACCCGGAGCACGGGCTTTACATCGTTCCCAGCCACACCGAGCCCCTGTTTCGCGATGTTCCCGTCACCCCAGCTGTTACCCGAGTCGCTCCAGTGCCCAACCGAGCTGTTTCATGTTCCCAGGCACGGAGCTGTTTCCCCTGTTACCAGCACCGAGTCGTTCATCCTGTTAAGCCCCGAGGGAGGTGTTCCCTCCGTTCACACAGCCCCGGAGATGTTCAGTCGTCTTAGCACGAGGTTTCCATTGTTCCCAGCCCCCCCGAGCGTGTTTCCGAGTGTTCCCAGTCCAGCACGAGTTGTTTCCATTGCCTCCCAGCACGAGCTGTGTCTCATTTCCCCAGCACCGATGTCCCTGTTCCCGACCTGTTCCAGTTCCCAGCCCCAGCTGTTTCATGTTCCCCGATTGACCTGAGCTGTTTTCGCATTGCTCAGCCCCGAGCGTGTTTCATGTTGCCGCCCGAGGCTGGTTCACCATGTTATCAGCCACCCGAGCCTGGTTCATGTCCCAGCCACCGAGCTGTTCATGTTCCTTGCACCGAGCTGTTTCCATGTTCACGCGCCCGAGCTGTTTCATGTTTCCCAGCCGAGCTGTCCATTGTCCCCAGCGCCCAGCTGTTTACCATGTCCCAGCCACGAGCTGTTTCCATGTTCCCAGCAACGAGCATGTTCCAATGTTCCCTATGAACCGAGCTGTCTCATGTTCCATAGCTCGGCTGTTTTCCATGTTCCCCAAGCCCGAGCTGTTTCCAAGTTCCAGACCCTGAGCTGTTTCATGTTCCAGCCCCTCGGCTGTTTCGCATGTTCCCAGCCCCGAGTGGTTGTCATGTCCCAGCCCCAGAGCTGTTTCCATGTTCCCAGACACCGAGCTGTATTCTCACAGCGGTTCATGTTCCACAAGCCAGAGCTGGTTCATGTACCAGCCCCGTAGCGTGTTTCCAATGTTCACCAGCCCCCGAGCGTTCCATGTTCCCAGCCCCGATGCCGTTTCCAATGTTCCCACAGCCCGAGAGTGTTTTACCATGTTTCAGCGTTCTTTCCACGTTCCCAAAGCCCGAGCTTGTTCAGTCACAGAGCTGTTTTCCATTTTCCCAGCCAGAGCTTTTGTTTCCATGTTCCAGCGCGAGTCGTTTGCATGTTCCCCAGCACGAGTGTGTCTCATGTTCCCAGCCCCCCAGAGCGTTCCATGTTCCACAGCACCGAGCCTGTTTCCATTCTTCACCGTTAGCTCCCGAGTGTTTCCATGTTCCACCAGCCCCGAGCATGTTTCCATGTTCCCGACACGCCACGAGCTGTTCATTCACAGGCTGTCATGTTCCCAGCCCCGAGCTGTTTCCAGTTCCCGCTCCGAGCCAGTGTTTCCATGTCCACCCACGAGATGTTCCATGTTCCAGCCCGAGCTGTGTTCCATGTTCCCAGCCCCCGAGCGTTTCCATGTTCCAGCCCGAGCAGTTTACCTGTTCCAAGCAACCGAGCAGTAATGTTCGCCCAGGTTTCACAGTCCCCCGAGAGCTGTTTTCCATGTTCCCAGCCCCGCCGACTGTTTCAATGTCTTGCCGCCTGACGGTTCATTTTCCCACCCGAGGTTTCCATTTCAGCACGAGCTGTTTCCATGTTACACCAGCCCGAGGCTTGTTTCCCATGTTCCGCAGCAGACAGCCCGAAGCTGTTTCCATGTTCCTGGCACCGCAGTGTTTCCACTGTTCCAGCCACCGCCGAGCTGTTTCAGTTTCTTCCACCGGAAGAGCTGTTTCCATTTCACAGCCAGCGCAGCATGTTTCCATGTTCCAGCCCCGAGCTGTTTCCAAGTTTGCGAAGGTGCTGCCATGTCACTGAGCTAGCTTCACGAGGTGTCCGAGTCTGCCGAAGATGTCTTCCATGTTACCAGCCCCGCAGCTTCAGTTTCCATTCCCAGACCCCGAAGCTGTTCACATGTTCACAGCATCCGAGTGTGTTTCCATGTTCCAGACACCGAGCTGTTTCCATGTTTACAAGCACCGATTGTCCGAGCTGTTCGCTCGCTATTCCTGTTCAGCCGAGTTTCACAGCTGCCATGTCCAAGCACAGGTCTCATTTCCCTTAAGAGACTGTTCATGTTCCCAGCACCGGAGCTGTTCCCATGTTCCCACCAGCCCCAGAAGTGTTTCATGTTCCAGCCCCGAGCATGTTTCCATGTTCCGAAGCCGCGAAGTGGTTTCCATGTTCCCACGATTGCAGTCCGCATGGAGCTGTTTCTCATGTTCCCAGCACCGGAGCTGTTTCCAGTTCCCAAGCACCCGAACTGTTCCATGTTCGCCGGAGCACCGACGCCTGTTTCCATGGTTCCCAGCATCGAGCTGTTCACTGTTCCACAACATTTGCATCAGCAGCGAAGCTTCCTAAGCGATCTTCAATCTGTTTGCGAACTCGCAAGGTATTCACAGATATATGTCAACCGGTTGCTTACTAATGTTGTTTGTGATCCGTGTGATGTACTTTGGTTCAGTTGTATCAGCCACTTGTATTTCTCTGAAGGCACATATTTGTTTACTCTTGATTGCCCCTTTTGGAGCCAGTTCTTGGTAACGTAACAAGTTTTAGTTTTTTTTTGGGTATGTAACATTTGCATATTGAGTGCTGGAGACGTAAGCCCCTCTATAATACTTTTAGTAGAGAGGTGAAAAATCGATAGTGTTTTTTTTGACATTGCGGAAAGTTCGACATTGCTCAAATGTCACTAGAATTCCCCAGAAAGAACCCTATGTCGTGCCCGAATCGAGCCAGTACCACTAAGTAGTCTGTGCACCTACACGAGTTGATTTGCAAATGCTTTGGCAAAAATTTATCTTTTGCAGTGTTTTGCATATACCTAAAATGTTTTGCCAAAAAGTTGTTTTGCCCGCTGCTTGGCAAACTACAAGCTATAATATTTAGTTTTACACAGTTGAGAGGAGCCAACATTTCTCTACTAGAATAGTGGAGGCGATTTGAGGAATAAGGCATGCTGCTTTGAATCAGGACATCAAATTGTAATTTGTACATCAATCACTGAGCAGCATAAAAAAAAAAATTATGAGAGTACGGAGGCACTACTCGTATATACGCAAGGACTTTCTCCCCTACCTTGGGACCTGCGCAGCAGAAATAATGATTCCGCGCCTCGGTGGGCCTGGATCCGGCAGGCTCACCAGTCAGACTTGGACAGGAAGAGGCTTTAGAGAGGTCACAACGGTAATATCGAGCCCTTGCGCACCGACTACGTATCCCTGATCGCTCCAGGACCTCCCCCCATGCCCCCTAGGCAGAGAAAAACTAAAAACAAATGCTGTTATAAACAACCAGAAGGTTAGAAAAGATTACGTGTACATAGGGAGGTTTGTTATTAAGAAAGCGTCCCTGTGACACCTGGGCACCAACGTTTGGAAATCCATTTAAGTCAGTGAGCAACCATCACCCTTTAATAAATGAAAGCAGCCACTGTAAAAAAGGGACAAGTTTGTATTTTCTTAGCAAGTGGGATATATGTATTGTTTCAATCCAAAACAAGGGCATATATTGTTTAACAACCTAGTAAGGTGAGGTTTACTGGTTTGTATCCAAATGTACAAAATATAGACCGTAATAAGATATGATAAATTCAATTAAAAAAAAAAGCGCCCCACATAAAGATTAGAATCCTTCCCCTCAGCTTTATGTGCCTTGGCTTTCACTCCCCCCACGTGATTCATAGTTCAACTAACCTCTGGGTGACCCATGGTGTCAGATAGTGGTACTAGTTTTAAAAAACAATATTGCCATTTGGTATCTCGATTCGCGGCCAACCAGAAAGTCGTAACATCAACAGGAGATGAAGTTGCTAATATTCTGTAGTAATGCGTGAGGCGGGTGGAAGTGGTCACAGGTTAGGGGAACAAAAGCTGGGCTCAGTGGGATTTTTCCAAGATCACATCAAAGTCAACTAAAACACAAACACACACACACACACACACACACACACAAAAACACACACACAACACACACACACACACACACCACACCACACACAACAAACACAACACACAAACGGTATAAACATAGAAGCGCAAATAGTAAAACGGGTGTGTGCCGCGTGCAGTTAAGTGAAACTTCTTCGCGTTTTGTCACCAATTGTGTTGATTTTTTAATAAAAACAGCGCAAATACAATTTCTGTGACAGAGTACAAAAAGACAAGAAGTTTCACTTAAAATGCGCGTGATTAAAGATTTTAGTATGCAATATTTACTTCAAAGCTACCAAAAATATGAACTTGTAGGGACACTTCAAACTTAGATATTTTTGACCGGTATACTCAAAAAAGGAAAAAAATTTCAAGTTTATCTGCAAAGTTAATTAGTAAAAGTATGATTGCATTCAAATAAGATGGAATGGTACTGTAGAAACACTGAGGGGTAAGGGGGGGGGGATCACACCGGGCACAGCATCGGCCGCGATCCACTGCTCTCTCAGGATGGAGAGAAATGAGGAGGCCGGAAGGGAAGAGAGAGAGTGTGACAGCCAACCGACAGCTGGATATATTTACCACTTATAACTATATCTTAAATGCCCTATACCTACACCAAAAATAACCTATACTACTTCTCAGACTGACTCTCAAGCTTACACTAAGGAACGGGAGACATCAGAATTCCCCTAACCCAAAAGACAGGTAGGGAAACCTCCCCTCCAACAATAAAATGCGGGAAGAGGGGTATCTGGACATTGAGGGGCGGAGGATCAGGTACAGATCCCAGGCGAGAAGGCTGACTTTTAGAAATTGGGAAACGGGGGCATCCAAGAATGGTAAGGGATTCAGGAAACTCGTCATCACTCTGGCTAGTTCAGAGAGTGAGGTCATCAACACACACCCACACACACACACACACACACACACACACACACACACACACACACACACACACACCCACACACACACACACACACACATAACACACACAACACACACACACACACACACAACACAACACACACCCACACACACACACACACACAACTATGTAACAGGGAGTAATTGTAGTAAAGTTTATATGTAACACAATAAACTGTTATGTCAAAAACAAATGTTTTTATTAGTTCTTATTAGGAATTTATTCTATTTTGTTTAAAGTGGGGGCGGGGCTAGGTGGAGAGTAGCTTTTTTGGTTCGGCGAGTAGCTTTCAGGGTAATGTTTCTAGCCCTGTATATAGATATACCAAATGGGGATCATCCTAATGCTTATATAGGTAGTATTTGCATTATAGCTACCTTACCAACAACTATTATGTTAATTCCACTACTACTTATTAGTGAACCTAGACAGAGGTCATCACTACCTAATAGAGACTTGTTAAACAAATACATTCTACTTCAAGCTACTGCATATTTAAGAGTAATATATTCAGACCTAGTGGGAGTCTGCTATACTTTATCTGGATAATATTCGATACTGTTAGACCTAATACTATATATTTAGATACTTGCTTACATTTGGTCAATAGTATTGTTTTGCCCCTTATTGGGGATTTTAATTATCATTGTAAATTTCACTATATGTTGTAGTTGGTTAATAAAACGTTATTATTTTCATTATATATTCTTTTATGTCAGAGGTACATATGAGGTGTATACATTTTTTATACATTTTTCTATAGGAACATTGGGATTCCTGATCATTATATCACATCTATATAACACTATAATATGTACTTGGAGTGCAATATACAAGCTAAACCTCACATACCAAGTTATTGATTGACTGTTTTCCCCTATGCACCTCAGTATTATTTATGTCTTATTAATACTATACGGCTTTCAGAGTGAGCAGATGGACACATTCAGTAGTTTACTACATTTAAGCAATATCTTTTTTCTCAGTGTCAACCAAAATGTTCTTAGTCAATAATTAAAATTAGAACACAGTTTCTTAATTTAATTTGATTTAAAAGAACCCCTTTGTTCTGTCACTAAGTAACTATAGTTAATCCTATGTTCATTATCTTTTATAACCTCTCTCTATTGTATTGTCTTTTATTACTAACAAACTATTTAACCAACATTTGAATCCAAACTCTTTCAACTCAGTAGACATTAAACATACAAGGTTTAAAACATTTATACACCTGGCTGTCTTCAACTTATCTTTGCAGAGTCAGGTAATCATTTTCCAATATAATTTCTAACATAATACTAAATGACTTATTTTAACCAGTTACATGCTGAATATATATGAATATAGATAATATAGCATGATTAATATTTAGGCTTGAAATCGTCCAATCTTCATTAGTGCGGATTGCTGCTTTAAAGGGGAACCAAATATAATTTAGAATTTGTGTTCTTTGCAACTCTGCAGTGTGTGTGTCAGGCCCCATAACTAAAATCTGTGAAAATATGGACTTTCAGGAGTTTACGATTTCTAAAATAATGTTTTTGAGCTGCAGTGATACTTCTGAAAGCAATTCCAAGCAATGGCTTACTCAGCCATTTTTAATAAATGTTGTGTGCAACCATTAGTATATTTACATACGGTATTTTCAAAACAGTGGGAATTACTAGTAGCTTCTAACAGTGAATTTAAACTTTTAGGAACTGGAGAACATTTCAAGTTTCATAGTGACGTTGCAGACCCCCAGCTTATTCTGAGCACATGAATATATGATGTAAATATACTATTGTTGTATAGGCCTTAATGTATTTTTTACACCAATAGCTTTCTATATTACACATTTTATTATAGTTTATTTGTGAAGTGCCAACATATTCAGCAGCGTGGTACAATAGGGTTACAGAGATTTGATAATGACATAAACAGAGTTACATACAAATATAAATAAGGACAAACAGATACAAAAGGTAATGAGGGCCCTGTACGTGAGATCTTACAGTCTACAGGGAATGAGGGACAATGTTGAAACAAAGGTAAAATGGCTGCTCATTGTGGGATGTAGTATGGTCCAGCTGCACAGCTGATCCCATTAAAGTTTGAGGATGGGGATGTTAGGGTGTGTTGCATAGCATGGCGATTGGTCCAGCCACACAGCTGATCCCAATGGGGTTGGAGGAGGAGAGGGGGGGGAGTTGGATGTTAGAGTTATGCTATATAGGCTGCCTTAAAAAGGTGAGTTTTCAGAAGGTTTTTAAATGTCTGAAAGCTGGGGAAGAGTCTGATACATAGGAAATTGCAGTGAGACAGGGCAGCACGAGAGAAGTCTTGTAGGCGAGAGTGAGAGCAGGTAATAAGGCAGGAGGGAAGGCGGATATCATGGCCAGAATGTAGGAGGCGTTTAGGTATATATTTGGGGACGAGGGCAGATGTACGGGGGGCAGCATTGTTGAGTGCTTTGCAAGTAAGAACTAGGGTTTTAAATTTGATTCTAGAGGATATGGAAAGCCAATGTATACGTAGTGGGGTGGTGAGTAAGGTTGAGGAGTCTGGAAGCAGCATTTTGGATGGATTGGAGTTGGGATAGACAGACAAGGGGAATGCCAGCTAGGAGAAGGTTGCAGTAGTCAAGATAGGACTTACCATGTGAACAACCCCAGTAACTCCAACAACTTCAAGCAATCCATCATCAATTCTTGGTTTCCCATATTTGTTGTCGCTGTCAGAGCCCCATAGATCAGCTCCAGAACCCCAACTTCAAAAATAAAAATATATATTGATAAACAGTAAAAATGACGTGCGCGGCTAAGCCCAGATTCACTAAGCAGCGTTAGCCCATTTAGTTCAAATGAACACAGTATTGTTTAGTAAAGGAAATAAAATGATGCGAGTACCAGTTTTACTCCTGTTATTTTACATGAGATGCAAATGAGCCAATTAAGGTTTAAATCATATTCCTCCCAGAATCACTAGGACCAGTTGTGTTCAAATCAAAGGAAATATGCTGTGTTATTTAATTAATACACAAGTTTTCACATTTCCAGTAGATGCATTGTTCTTGGAGACGTCTTATGGATTCACTAAAATATCAATAATTATTAGCAAATTATCCAAAAGCCAGAAAAATACAAAACTATTCAGTGCCATTACATTACCAAGAGAAGCACAAATACTGTTTAATAAAGAAAATGATCCACAACTGTAGGTCTTCCATATAATACATGTTTAATTATAAACATCACTAATACTGTGTCTCTAAATAGGCTGTGAAAGAGGTGAATAATAAAGACTTTTCAGTTAACATGACTGTTCTGCATATAGAAATATAAATGACTCGTAGCCCTCATTGGTGCTATATAGAAATCCGTTCGGTTAACCGCCCCAATAATTACATTACTCCCATTAACCATATTCAAATGACCTTTTTATGGGAGTGTATACAAATCTGGAGTTAATTCAGCGAAAATAGTGCCCGTTCTTGTTTAAATTAGCATAGTGTTATTTTCACTGAGTGTAGCACCATCTATCTGTACTGACTCTCAAATATCTTTGATGGAAAGATATACTTTTATAAAGGCAAAAAATTGTGTCCAAGTCACTGCAAGGCCTGGTACTATTTATTCATATCTAGAATCCACTATGGGCTCTGGTTGGAAAACCCAATAATCACCTTATCCATTTCTCAACTGAAAAAATCCAGATGCCCAAGTTTTCCAAGACAGATATTTAGAGTTTTTTAAGACGGTTACAGTCCCTAGCATGTTTAAATGTTAATTTGATTTATAGAAACATTTTTTTTTGTTGTATGCTAATGTTTCTGCTTTAAAACACATGCATTCTGTGTGTGCTCGCCCTCTCCTTTTTCCCAATTATCCCTTTGCGGTCCAATTAATTTTCATTAAGTGTGCCAGTAGGTCCAATTTAATATTCGGGGAAAAAAAACACATACAGCTTTTTTTGCATACACTCTCAGCGCACACTCACATCACACTGTGCACACTACACTCACTGCCCACACGACACGCGCTGCCCACACTACTCACTGCACGCGCTGCGCACACTACACTCGCTGCGCACACTACACACTACACACTCGCTGCGCACTACACACTCGCTGCGCACACTACACACTCGCTGCGCACACTACACACTCGCTGCGCACACTACACACACTGCGCACACACACATTGCGCACACACACACTGCACACACTACACACACTCCACACACTGCACACACTGACACCACACACCCCACACTCACAGCCCCCTACCCCCCTTCCTCCGGTGTCTGCTGCTGGGAGTCATCGTGGGGCTGCCTGCGGGGATCGGCGCAGAGTTGGAGGGGTGGTCGGATCGACGCAGAGTTGGAGGGGTGGTCAGATCGGCACAGGGATGGGGGGGTGGTCAGATCGGCGCAGGACTTTGGGAGTGGGCGGAGCGGCGCAGGGCTTTGGAGGTGGGCGCATCGGTGTGGGGGGGGGACGGATCGGCGTAGGGGGGGACGGATCGGCGCATCAGTGCGGTGCAAGGAGAATGCGGGGGATGTGCTGCGGTCGCCTCACTCCACACCTTTCAGCTTTCCTCCCTCCACCCGGTCCGACATTGGACCGCAAGTGGCACATATTAGTGTCGGATATACTCCGACATTCGACCGGAAAGGGTTAATCAGTTGTACAGTGAACGGTGTATGACAAAAGTATACAAATCTTCTAGCGAGTATATACAAATGCAGCAACGAGTATCCGAACACTTGCCTTTGAAAATCTGGGGCAATCTCCCAGTAATGCTGGAACATTTCTGTGACATTTCTGCAAACACACTAATGGCCCATCGGATTAACACAGCGGGGGTTCCTGGCAGTCTCATTCAGTTTGAAAAAAAGGGGATAATAGGCCAGGTTTAGGTGTAAATAGGAGGCGCTCAGTTTTAGCCATATTAAGTTTACGGCGTCAGAGCACCATCCACTAGGATATGGCCAGGAGGCAACCAGAGACTTGGGATTAAATTGCAGGTGTGTGGGTAGGGGCGGATAGATATATCTGCGTATCATCTCCACGGAAATTATTTTTAAGCCCAAACGATTTGTCACCAAGTGTGTAGAGAAAGAAAAGAAGAGGTCCCAGAAAAGAGCCCTGAGATACACCAACAGACAGATCAACAAAAGACGAATACATGTTGGCAACAGAGAAAGAGAATGTGCGATTGGAGAGGTCTTATGAGAATCAGAATAGAGTTTTGTTGCGAATTCCAAGAGAGTTTAGACTATGCAGGAGAAGAGTGCGCAACAGTAACAAAATCAGCAGAGAGGCCAAATAGTATTAGTAGGGAAATGTGCCCTTGGAATTTTGCTTCATGTAGATCATTGTCTACTTCAGTGAGCACTGTCTTTGCTGGGTGAGCTGTGTGGAAGTCAGGATTGTAAGCGGTCCAGGAGAGCATGGGAATTAAGAAATATGATACGGGAGAACATGAGACGTTCAGGCAGTTTGGAGGCAAAAGGCCGGATGGACACAGGGGAATAGTTAGTAAGGTGCGTAGTGCCAGGGGTGTTTTACAGAATAGGTTTTACCACTGTATGCTTAAAGGAGGAAGGGAAATGCGAGAGAACTAGGAAGAATGAAAATGTTGGTGAGAGTGGGGACTACGTCGGGAGTAAGAGTTCTGATACGATGTGTGTGTGTGTGTGTGTGTGTGTTTAGGATCGAGAGGTCATGTGGTAGAAGATGAGAAAATTAGCTAAGAAACTTCCAACTCTGTAAAAGGAGAAAAGGATTCAAAAGTGGAATAAGGAGATTTAGGTAGAAACAGAGAGGAGGGCTGGGTACAGAAGGAATCTCCTTCTGGAAAACACTTGCTTTTAAACTAGTCAGCAAAGGCTTCAGGAGAAGTGAAGGATGGGAAGTGGGAATAGACTGTTGGGGGAGGTAGTCAAATACAGAGAAAAGATGGCTTGGATTTAGGAGTGTTGATGAGTGAGGAAAAATAGTGTTGTTTGGCCTCTCGTTTGGTTGTTTAACTGAGTTAAAACAGGAGAGGAGAAATTTATAGAACAGAAAATCAACCTTGGTGAGATTTGTTTCAAAGTCATTGAGAGGAGCGAGTGCAGGTGCGAAGGAAGCGTTTGTGAATTTACACAAGGTCGTTAGTCAACGGGACAGGTGTGAAAGAGCCGAGAATGGGTATATAGATCAAGAGAGGAGTAATGGATAAAGTTGTAAGAGTTGACAAGATTGTCAGGTATCAGAGGAAGGAGTTGTAGTAGATGTAGATAGAGCACCGCCAGGGAAATCCTGATTCTGGTATCCAAAGAAGGGAAAAAATAGCCAGGCAACTCCAAACGAAATAAATGATCAATTTATTGCAAGCTAGAGATACAATAAAAACGGACTACATGAACGCACCTACGCGTTTCATGCAACAGCACTTTATCAAGGTGTACAAGGTAATGAAAAGGCTGCTTCTTTATACTCACCAGAGCTGTCCGTCGCACCATCAGGATGACGTCATCAGTGCGCGTCCGCAGACGTCGTTGCGCTGACGTAACGTACATACCCATAGGCCGGGCAGGTCAGGTGGTATGTTGTTTTTTCTTTGAATAAACTTTATTCATACAGGACAATACAACACACAGTAACATTGTTAAAAAAACACACAAGTCTTTTTGCTTGAGAAGCAGCAACCCTGAAGTGATATATAGTGATGAACGCATGTTAAACAAGATATAAAGCAATAAATCATAGCATATAAGTAATAACAGCATTAAACAGCATCATATGTGTATTATTAATATATCTAAGCCTTTTCAACAAATATATTTAATCAGGGTATGAATTAAAAACATTGTAGTTCACAGAGGACAAATGTCAATATGCGTGGAATTATACAATCAAAATAGAACTATTCTGGTCACTTTACCCCTCATATAAGGGGAGTAACTATGCCAATTCAGTTATGATTGTGATACACGAGTAATTAAACCCACACATATTGACAAGTATTGTAAGAATTTAATATAATATAGACCCTATAGTAGACAGACAGGATAAACATGAACAGTGATTGGGAAGGCATAAAAATCAAACATATTAAATATAATTAATTATTAAAATTAAATATAAATTAATCATTATAATATTATAATTAATATTACAATAACAAAAATATAAAATATATATATTTAATTAAGTATGGTGAAATCCATAATATATAGTTAATGATTAATGCAACGGAACCATAAATTAATAACATAGTAAATATGAATTATATATATAATTAAAGTTACAAAAAATGACTCAAATCCCAATCAATGTTCATGCCTAGAGGTGCTCTTGTTCTCAGGGTGAAAATCCAGTATGCTTCGCGTCTGTCCAACTGTTTGATTCTGTCTCCAGCCCCTGGGGGCATCGGGATATGTTCGATACCCTGGGATGTGAAAACACCCTTACTGCCATTAGGACAACTGACAAAATGTTTTGATACTGGGTGATTTTGATCTCTATTATTGATGAGTCTTAAATGCTCCAGTAATCTGGAACAATGAAGAGAACCGGAGCACAGCCCACCAGTGCATCACAGGACACAAAGCTCTTCGTGTCCTGTGATGCACTGGTGGGCGTGCTGTGGTTCTCTTCATTGTTCCAGATTACTACTCCCTACCTGAATGCACGCCACTGTGGATACGCTGCTGTAAGCTCTCATCTGCATATCAACATTAGACCTCCTCCTCGTATACACAGCTACCTATCTGGTGGTGGAGGCAGCCTGTTACTTACCATTGAGGAGCCGCACAGGAGCTGCGTTTGTCCAGTGACAGAGTCTTCCTTCTGGGGGCCTGTTTACCCCCTTCTACTACACAGAGGGATTCGCCCTGGCTGTGGCTGCTGTGCTCCATTGCGAGGATTCCCCTATCGCCTGACGCTGCGCTGCCAGTCATCGGAGGCTGCTGTTGGCTAGGATATTCAATCATCTACTTCACTATCACTCTACATACCTGTGAGTAATAATACAACGACGCGATCGTGCTGCATGTGGCAGCCAGTCGGTACTAGGTTTAATGACCCTCCTTCATTACCCATTCAGCAGACAGGCAGAAGCCATTAAATGTATTCTAAGAAAACATTGGAATGTGTTATCGTTAGATCCTGTTCTAAAGCCTTATGTTGCGGCAGGTCCAAATGTTATTTTTAAACGTGCCAAAACACTGTCTAACTCATTATCACTGAGTCTTTTTGGATTAACAAATGGAAGGATCCTTACTGCCTAAGGGATCATACACCTGCACTCATTGCAAGGTACGTCCTAAATGAATCAAAGCAAAACATTTTGTTCATCTGCTACAAGAATGACTTACAACATATAGTCCTTTATTAATTGTAACTCTACTTTTATTATTTATCTGTTAAAATGTGGATGTGGCCGACAGTATGTCGGAAGGACCACTAGATGTTTAAAAGTTAGGATACTGGAGCATTTAAGACTCATCAATAATAGAGATCAAAATCACCCAGTATCAAAACATTTTGTCAGTTGTCCTAATGGCAGTAAGGGTGCTTTCACATCCCAGGGTATCGAACATATCCCGATGCCCCCAAGGGCTGGAGACAGAACCAAACAGTTGGACAGACGCAAAGCATACTGGATTTTCACCCTGAGAACAAGAGCACCTCTAGGCATGAACATTGATTGGGATTTGAGTAATTTTTTGTAACTTTAATTATATATATAATTCATATTTACTATGTTATTAATTTATGGTTCAGTTGCATTAATCATTAACTATTTATTATGGATTTCACCATACTTAATGAAATAGATTTTTTATTTTTTTGTTATTATACTATTAATTATAATATTATAATGATTAATTTATATTTAATTTTAATAATATTTAATATGTTTGATTTTTATGCCTTCCCAATCACTGTTCATGTTTATCCTGTCTGTGTCTACCATAGGGTCTATATTATATTAAATTCTTACTATACTTGTCAATATGTGTGGGTTTAATTACTCATGTATCGCAATCATAACTGAATTGGCATAGTTACTCCCCTTATATGAGAGGTTATATGACCACAATAGTTCTATTTTGATTGTATAATTCCACGCATATTGACATTTGTCCTCTGTGAACTACAATGGTTTTAATTCATGCCCTGATTAAATATATTTTGTTGAAAAGGCTGAGATATATTAATAATACACATATGATGCTGTTTAATGCTGTTATTACTTATATGCTATGATTTATTGCATTATATCTTGTTTAACATGCGTTCATCACTATATATCACTTCAGGGTTGCTGCTTCTCAAGCAACAAGACTTGTGTGTTTTTTTTAACAATGTTACTGTGTGTTGTATTGTCCTGCATGAATAAAGTTTATTCAAAGAAAAAACAACATACCACCTGACCTGCCCGGCCTATGAGGATGTACGTTACGTCAGCGCGCTGCGCGCTGATGACGTCATCCTGATGGTGCGACGGACAGCTCTGGTGAGTATAAAGAAGCAGCCTTTTCATTACCTTGTACACCTTGAAAAAGTGCTGTTGCATGAAAACGCGTAGGTGCGTTCATGTAGTCCGTTTTTATTGTATCTCTAGCTTGCAATAAATTGATCACTTATTTAGTTTGGAGTTGCCTGGCTATTTTTTCCCTTCTCTGGATACCAGAAGCAGGATTTCCCTGGCTGTGCTCTATCTACATCTACTACAATTCTGAATCTACACCTGGATGGACTGCACGCCACAGATGATGGGAGTGTCCCTTGGAGTGTATAGGTAAAGAGCCGCAGTGCCTTATGATATATCCTGTACACAACGGACATTATTACACATATATATACATTCTGGTTGGGTGTTTATTGAAGTGTCAATTGATGTGGGTGTCATGTGGACTCCACTAGACATTTATCCCCTCCAGCTCAATTATATTACATTGTTATACTGTGGACACTCCATCTTCATCAGGATACTCATTTATATATTCTCTACAGACGGAACCAGGTCTGATTGTTGAGCACTATACTCACTCTCCTATCAGAGGAAGGAGTGAGGGGAGAGGTTAGTGTTCACTGTGGATGGCAGAGCAGAGAGGTCAATCGAGTGAAGGTTTCGAGAGTAGCAAGTAGGACATGTAGGAGGGGGGTGAGGGGAATGAGTGGTGGTGAATGATAGGAGGTGATGGTCAGAGAGCAGAAGGGGGAAAGATACAGAGAAATCAGAAAGGTAACAGTTTTTAGTAAAGACCAGGTCTAGATAGTGACCATCCTTGTGGGTGCTGGAATTGGTCCAGTGGTGGAGACCAAAGGAGGAGGCTAATGCGAGAAGGCGAGATGCCCAGGAGATAGAGGAATCATCAATATGACAGTTGGAGACCCCCAGTAAAAGGATATGAGAGTTAGAGGAGAGAAAGAAGGAAAGACAGTATTCAAAGTAGAGATAAATGAAGAATTAGAGGCTGCAGATATTGGCAATCTGTTGAGAGGGTAAAGAGAGCGTAAAGAGAGGGTAGAAAAGCTGGACAGCGTGAACCTAAAAATAAACGATGAGGGCATAGGGCAGGGCTGATATTGGTAACGGGAAAAGAGGAGACCTACCCCATGACCCCGGCCATTGGGGTGTGGAGTGTGAGAGAAAGAGACCACTATAGGAGACAGCAGGGTCCACAGCAGAGTCATTTTGTGAGAACCAGGTTTCTATTATAGCAAAGAGCAGAACAGAGCGAGAGCAAAAGATGTTGTGTACAACCAGAGCCTTCATAGTGAGAGAGCAGACATTCCAGAGGGCACAGGAGAAGGGAATAGAGAAGGAAGGGAGACCAGGAATGGGTATCAAGTTAGATGTGTTAACACCTTTAGCAGGGAGAGAGGAGGCAGGGAGAGAGGAGTCAGGGAGGTGTGGACGTGAGCAGGTATGTATATGGGAAGGACAAAGATTAGGAGAGAGCCCTAGCTGCAAAGAGTAGAGAGAGGATATGTGGAGGTGGTTTTTATTCAGGGGTTTAGAAGTTGTTGGGAAAGAGGTCTGTAAATATGGTGCAGTGTTTGGGCACATGCATAGGTGGAAGGAAGGAGATGAAGAAATGTGAACAGGAGGAGAGTGGGGAAGTTGGATAGAATAGAAAAGTTTTCAAATGAGTGAGGAAACAGAAAGCAGGAATAGCAATAGGGAGGACATATATATTTATATAAAAAAACAAAAAGGAAAAGAAAATTGGTGCTTTACAAAACCACTATAATATAAACCCAGCAAGATTTTTAAACTTTCTCCAATAGGGAGATTTTTGAACTTAAGGGTTTTGTAAATTGTTTAACAATGTTTGTTTATACATGCTCACTTGTAAATGTGGCTTCCACCATGTAAGACGTACGACTTGGCCCCTGTGTACCAGATTTCAGGAACACAGGAGCAAAATTAAAAATTGTATGATAAAATGGGTTTCCTAAACATTTTTCTATATGCCACAACAAAAATCCAGAAGGAATACAGTTAATGGGTTTGGAACATATTCCCCCATCTATTCTGGGAGGACACAGATTCAGGTTTCTCTGCAAAAGGGAAAATTACTGAATCTTTAAGTTAAATAGTCTGATTCCAGAGGGCTTCAATTAACACAAACACAAGTACTAACAGATATAGGGGTGGTTATCTGACCCGTTTCATTTCCCCACTGATACATTTGCTCATTATCAAACTAAGTTATTTATCTAATCTTGTGGATGCCCTTTCTATCGGAGTCTCTCTTGGATCTCAATTATTCTAATTTAATACATCAATTTTGTGGTATTGCCGTTCATTTCATTTTGAATAGCAGTACACAACAAATATTACCCTTGGTATTTAGTAATTAAATTGAAATGTTACTAATTTTACGCAGTTTTTTTTCCTGTCTGTTATTGCAAACAGCTTTACAATAGTTTCAAATCAGCTGTTCCTTTTACGTCTTCAGATTTATTGTTATTTCTTTTTATATTCAATTCCTACTAGTAATTTATTTTATTGCATTATATCAATTAAGATGTTGTGTAATGTTGTATAATTATCCTAGACGTATTGGTCGTTATGTCATATGTTTTATTTGATTGAATTTGTTGCTTAGCAACATAAGCATATATATTGTGTCCATTAGTAAGGTTTGGCCATCTGGTAATAAAATGCATTGGGAAATACCTATTCAAGACATCACACGAGTTACCTGAGCTACGCCACGTCTTCAAGTTCCTCCCCCAACATACAGAGGTTGAGGGAGCTGCATAGCGGAGTTTGAGCATGATCTGGATCATGGACTAACATTGTGGAGGAAGACAAAATACTATTTGCTGAGTGCGCCTGTTCCGGTACACCTATTATCCAACGGCAACTACTATAGATCTGGGTTAGCCTTGCGATAGGCTTTACGGACACAGGATTTGGAACGGTGGCGGCACTCATATTTCCCTCCTATATAAACATCTTCAAGTGTACTCCGAACACTGGCTATCCACTCCAATTTGTGACCAGTTTACACACCGGTATCATCTCTACCTAGTCTTCAATTGGGATCTTTTGAAGTCATTGATGAGCCGAATGTCTGGTAGTTGAACCTGATCAGTTATACAACTACTTTATTGACATTTTAATACTGAGAGTCAACATTTCTGTTTTGTCCTTAGATACATTTATATCTTGACCATCACATCTTGGAGTGTTCGCTTCTTTGAAATACACATATCCACAGTTGTTGAACACCATGAATATAACATTGAGTAACATTACTAAGACGACAGGCTGTTCAACAAATAAAACCAACATTTTATCAATGGTATTCTTACTGCTCATTGAATTATCTACCTTGGAATGTTGAGGAAAATAAGGCCTTCTATGTTAGGTAACTCCACCTCCTGCTGGTCAACTTGAAGTTTCAGATCCTTATGTAAATTTCTATTGTGACTTAACTTCTGCAATCCAGCTCGGACATACACTCCTTTATTGTGGAACCTTTCAAAGAAAACAATAGTTTACCAATGGAGGAAAAAAGAAAAGGCTTGCAACAAAGTTATTTGCTTCATTCTTTATTCAGATCTAAAATATCACTGTGGTGCTTTGGTGTTGGGAATCTGTTTGGAACACACTATATTGGCGCACTGAATCAGAAACTATTCCCAGTGACCTTTTTGAAGTGAAACTTCTATGCTGGCACTTACCAAATGAAAATTTCACTTGGAGTAAATTGCCTTGTTGGAGAGATCACTGCTGGCAGAAGAGGTCGTTATGTCAGCTGGCGCAAATTCAAAGGCCTCCCACACACAGCATGCATGCGCAGAAGTAATTGCTGATGGCTTGGCGCACCTGCGTAGTAGGCACCGTGGGCAAGCACTTCAGGCGCAGCACACACACACACACACAGAGAGAAAACACACACACGCCTGCACAGTAGCTGCCGGCACACACAGACACACACGCACGCACGCACAGACGCCTGCGCAGTAGCCGCCGGCACACACACACAAGACACACACACACAGACGCGCACACCCAGAGACACAGACACGTGCGCGCGCACACACACAGACGAGGAATTTGCAGTTACTATACAAATAGAAGTACAAATAGGTAAAACAGGTGTGTGTGCCGCGTTAGTAATAGTTAGTAAAACAATACAATAGAGATCGGTCTTAAAGATTAGGAACACAGTTAATCCTATATTACTTAGTGACAGAACAAGGGAGTTTTGAAAAAAAGTAAAAATTGTTAAATGAAGAAACATTGTTCTAACATTGATTGTTGACTAAAGGGCATTTGGCGGACAGTGAGAAAAACAAGTAATTGCTATGTTAAGACTGGTCAATACACACACAATCCCAGAAAACTCGAGAACTCCAAAACCAACATCATATATACAGCATATACATTTGTCAAAAAGGAGTGCTGCTGAGCATGGCCAAAAGTATACAACCAAAGACAGATATGCCCAGTGCTACATCCAAAGTGACAAAACGTATAGTACAATGCTTCAGTGCTAATCTTCTCAGTGATTAGCACTGAAGCATTGTACTATACATTTTGTCATTTGGATGTAGCACTGGGCATATCTGTATTTGTGTTGTATATGTTAAGACTGGTTAAGGCAAGTGTATAAAAATTGTACCTGGATGTATTGAATTCTGAGTCATTTAACCACAACCAAGCTGAGGATTCTTCACTTTATACCCAAATTCTATATATATATATGCCTGAAAACCTGATGTAATTGACTGAAATGATGCTGTAATAGATATTTTCTATGTGTCTCTAAATAAATAGAGAAAAGAAGCGGACCCTAGAGTATTTGATATATAACTGAAAGGTGGGACCTTTATTTGCACCCATTTAATGAAGCTAATCTTCAGTAGGCAAACCAGCCAGACCCATCTTCATTTGGCGAGTCATCCAGCCCTGTACCTCGTACACTTCCAGAGGGGGGAAAGCAAAAGCCCACGGAAGCCCGTGAGAGGGGGAGCACTTTCTGGCAAGGAAGACTCCAGTCAATGCTCCAGACCTTGATGTAAGTGTACAGACACATTTGAACCAGAAGTATACCAGGAAAGCACCCGTTGATTTAAGACCCTTTCCTGATGTAGATAAGCTTTTGAGAAGGATCTAAAAACTATATCAATGAAATATCGGATGGATTTGTTATAACCTGAGGAACTTATTGGTAGCCCCTGAGACCAAAGAGATCAAGGAGAGACACTCCTGGTCCGTTGCAGTGCAGGTACGTACTCACAATGAGGGGATCGCTAAGTTGATGAGACCGTGTGAACGAATATGTCAGTTGACGGGGATTTTCCTAGCCCCCGTGCCTACGGTAGATAGAAAGCATCTGTAACACGCTTACGTAAGTAACCCTAGTTAGATTGCCTTTGCTATTGATTTTATCCAGGAATAGGCTAGCAAGCAAAATTCCCATCACACCACCTGAGAAGGTAAGATGTGTAGATTTGTGGAATGCTCCCTGGAAACAAGTTATGAAGGCTTTTGACGATAAAAAGTTGCAAGAAATGATACCATCTAAATATGAGGATCGATGGCAGGGAAACTCTGAAATAGATGCAGAGTATTTTAAAGATCAGGCACAAAGTTGTCATAAAGAGTATGCTTTGTGAAAAGAGAAGAATAGATTACCAAAAATATACAGAGATGGCGAGTAACATGAGGGGTAGGGATTGATGCTGAACCAAAAAGCAATGTTTTGTAACTGTCTGCAGCTCACAGAGCAGCTATAGCCCCCACCCCCTCTGCAAGTTACACACAAATTTGTGCAATTCACGTGCATGAACCATAAACCTAGAAAGAAATTGGCTAGAATTAAAAAAAAAAAAAAAAAAGTTTCAAATCAGTTTTAAATACATGAACAGTGAAAGTATTCAGATTAGTTATAATTATAAGAATAGAAAAGTACATTCTTATTAAATTAGCTTTTTTTGCAGGAATAGGAATCACACTTTTTCTCATCATGTGTAGTTAAACACTATTGTTTAGTGTAGATTTTTGTATCAATGACAAGGTATATTTTTTTTAGGATCAAACTTAATCATTTGGCTACAAATTAGAAGCGTTATTTCTGATTGTCCTATAATTTCTGTGTTCCGAGCTGAAAAAGAAAAGAAGGTACACGCAGCATGACCAATGGAGAAGGCCGAACATGGTGCTCAATACAAAAAAAAAGTATATGGCCTTCAATATTCAAGGAAGAGGTTATAGTAGATTTATGAGATTATGTGACATTTCGGTAGGGGGGTTTATTCATAACCAATTTCATTGGTCTGGACGTATCTTACGAATATAATTTAATTCACATGAATGGACATATGTAACTAATGGTTCTGCAATTTGTCTTAAGAATGTACAAATCAATAAGACAGACAACCCCATTCAGAGAGTCAGATTTGGACACCATACCTGGCATGTGAATATCTCTGACTGGGATATCACTGAACATGACGAGCAGTGCAGTCCATATGTCAGAACAGCTCAGTATAATTTTGATCAATGGTTAGATTCTCATACACCAGAAAGAGAAGAGAATGGTCTGATACGGTTTAGGAGATAAGACATTAGAAATAAATAGTGGTTAACGATTAAGATTTTTTTTTATAGTGAAGATTTTAGAGATTTTTTTTTAAACACTAGAGTATATAAGCAGGGTGACTTGGTACAGACAGATCTATTCTCTAAAAAAACTGACCGGAACACACCGTTACACTACAGTAGCATTCACTCAGGCACAGTACGCTCATTACCTTGGAGTCAACTTAACAGGGTGAAAAGGATAATTAGTGTGCTGGATGTGGTTGATGAAAAGAGATAATTAGCGAGTTGGACAAGCAGATGACAGAGAGATTTAAAGCCAGACGGAACCCAACATCTGGACTGAATGAAGAACTGGGTAGAATTAATGTTCTGGACAGGAAGCTCTATTACTACCCAAAATGCTCAACCCTGAACTTGAACGTCTTCCATTTGTTACTACATGCAGTACAATCAGTATGATAAGAAAACACTGGCATTTTGTCAATTCAGACCCTGCATTAAATAGGGTACCGACATCGCCTCCCCACCCCCCAATGGCCTACAGAAAGGTCCCAACAACTCGAGGGCACGGTTTAAGGGAGTTCTTTCTATTGCTACATATTATCTGGGCTGCATGGCGACCCTGGCCCTACTGCATGCACACAGCTGGAAGGAAAGTATTTTTCAGCTTTTTCCTACATGTAACATGTTATGAGTGCCCTGGACGTACACGTGTGATTGTGCTTTTTATGTGTACAAAGCTTTCTCATTGTATAAATTATGGCATACATGTGTGTCTAGCGTGCGGGCATCTGTGCCCGGTGCGCATCTCTGTATGATGCATGCATCTGGTGTGCATGCATCTGTATATGGTGTGTGGGCCACCCAATTCTTGGCTGGTTGGTTGGGCTTGCGACCCCCCCCCCCCCCCCCCACACCACCCTGGGCCAAATTTTGCCAGCGAGCTCCTGATGGTAAAATAGCACTGCTCACTAAATATAGTCCTAAAGATGAAAGCTGCTAGACTGCAATAAAAGACAAACCCCCTCACAAATTCTATGTATACATCTGCCTTCTTTCTGCTAAATGAGGCAGTTTGCATCAATGTTGACCCAGTTTTGACTACAAATGCTACAATGTACAAATGTTTCTTAGTACCTCAGAAAAGACGGCATTACTGACAAACTTGTATAAAAATTCGCAATTATCTGTGAGTTTATATTCAAGCTAGATTCACAACTCGGCAATGAACAAACTGCCTCAAACATCCCCTTTCATATATACAGTTCAAACTAGGCCATGTACACACAATGTACTCATCTGACAAGACTTAAAAGGTGCAGTTGAACTTACCAGAAAACTGAAAGGCCTATGTATTATCTTCTAAATATACTTGGTATACTGTTTTTGATGCGCTCTTAACCACATGATTACCCATCATTAACAACCACATCCTGACAAATAGTACATTGTGAATAATGTGTGGGCATATTACAAGTGCATGTGCTTTCTATATTATGGATACAGTTGGCAACCAAGGTATTTGCTCTTCTTTTTAAAATGTCAGAGTATTTCCAACATGCAAACAATTTGCTAGAAAGGAAGACGGGGTCATTACAGCTACAAGCAATGCAATGCCTTTCCATTGAGATGCTAGGGGGGCCTTAAGATCACATTCAACTGAGGTGGTTTGCCAGTGGCATGTGGAAATAAAACAGATATACTAATGAAATGCAGTACACTATTCATGGTAATGAGTTTCACAATGACTGGATTGTTTGCCAGATTTCTATTTAGTGAACCTGCTTTTTGGCATTACACATACAAAAAAAAATAATAATAATAAAGTACTGCTGCGGCCAAGTTTATTAGAGCATTTGCCCGTTCTTGGCCGCAGCAGTAGCCTGGCGCGCGCCCGAGAGTGACGGGCGTGCGCCGAAGCAGCGGAAGAGCGCCCTCCGATCGGGGCGCTCTCCCTACCGCTGCCGGGTCCGCCGGGTCCCCCGGAACCCCCTGCCGCTGTCCCGCGATCGCGGGACACCAGGGCTCCCTCGGGGAGCCCCTGGACGCGCGTGCAGGGGGCGCACGCTCCCGAAGACGCGTGACCGCGCGTCATCACGCCGAGGGGCGGCCACTAGCAAGCCGGGAAATCTCCCGGCTTGCGGATCTGGCCGCAGAGTGATAAAGCGTGTCGGTAGTGTACCTTGAAACACTAAGTTTACTACCGTTTAGTAACGATCTGCCTAAATATTTGTAAAAGGTAGTCGCTAGACTTTAAGGTACCTGCTATTAAATTTTCCAGGCTCTACCTCTCTGGCATGATGAAAATCCAAGCTCAATTCTGCATCGATTCCAATCCCGCAATAGTTGTTCATTTGAACAATCTGGAAAAGAAAAGGTCGACAATCCATAAACATTTTTATTGTTACATTTTTCCATGTAACTATTGTTTAGTTACAAAGCACATGGACCATGCATTTATATTACCTATAAGTCTAAATCTCCTCTCACAAATATTTAACAATTCCATGCTGCTACAGAATCTCAAACACACAGATCTTTGCCAGTGCAGCACATTTCATTTATTAATTATAATCTTTTTGGAAGAAGCTTGTGGGGAGCGCAGAATGTCACCATATAAAGGGAAGGAAATAAATAATAGTGTAATATGTCCAAACACCTGTATCAATGTATATGGGGATCGAGATTAAGAACTCACATTCTCCCAGTTAAAATACAGCATTGGAAGATAATCTGAAGACTCTGTAGTTTGCAGGGGGATCTTTCTTAGGATACTCGCCCTGGTGTCAGTGGAACAAACCCTCGATGGAAAGTGTGGATTACCACTGTTTTTATTGAATATATCATTAGTGCACTAGATGTTGTCTCTGTTTCCATCGAGGGTTTGTTCCAGTGACACCAGGGAGAGTATCCTAAGCAAGATCCCCCTGCAAACTACAGAGTCTTCAGATTATCTTCCAATGCTGTATTTTAACTGGGAGAATGTGAGTTCTTAATCTCGATCCCCATATACATTGATACAGGTGTTTGGACATATTACACTATTATTTATTTAATTCCCTTTATATGGTGAAATTCTGCGCTCCCCACAAGCTTCTTCCAAACAGTCAAGAGAGGAGGAACTGGATCTTCTCCTAAGAGGGTTGAGCAGCGAATTTTACTATTATTATCACTATTTTTGAACACTGTTTACATTTATATATTTATTTATTACTATATATTTATACATTTATCACACCTTTATTGGAAGCGCCTCACAATTTCTGTTTTATATTAATTATAATCTACCTACTCTGTATCTCGTAGTGATAACAAATGCCCCACACTGTATGTTAACACTTGAGTGCGTTAGAAAACATTTGAGGGCAACAGTTTGAAGCATTCACACCCCATATATTACTTTATCTCTTTGAATTTCAATTAATTGGATGAATTCAAAGCATTCACCTGACGAAAGGTTCATATGGGACCTGAAATGTTGTTTTTCCACTGTTCTGGGCGGTCACATTAAATGGAGAACGTCATTATGAACTTGTGAGTAGAGCTCTATCTCTGTCTTAGAGGAGACCTGCACTTTGAAGAAATTGTTTGTCTATACAAGCAGGTCTCTCCTCGGCTGAAACGGTTTCCTCCCACTTTGGAATTTAATTCAAAGCATGCCACGCAGTTGGGAGAGACCAAATAAACCCCCACTGTAGATTTATATTTTAACAAGGATTAGAAAAAAAAACATACCTTAGGAGGCTCCGGTTCTGAAATACCATTTTCCATGGCATCAACCACTTCTTGAGCATCTAGAAGTATGGTCCAACGGTCCATTAGAACATTTTCGGCCTCATCCACAGATATCAGAATGGCGTATGGATCTTCCCCACTATAACCAGTTCCCCAACGCAGCACTCTCCCCAAATCATTCCCTGAAAAAAGACACACAATGTTCCATTATTTTCAATTATGTTTTGAAGCTGAGAAACGGATATACGGGAAGTTGGTATAATGGCACAAGTCACTAAAGGCCACATTTCATCATTTTTCAGGTTTTATTATTCTACTGTATCTAAAAAAAACTAAAAGCGATTCAAAGGTTAGAATTATACAACGCAATTAAAATTGCATAATCCAAGTATATTATGAATGGGTTGAACTAGAGTGATTGTCTTTTTTTCCGTTGCAAATGCAGTAAAGAAGCAAAACATGATTTAACAGAACTAACACTTATGCTGATAACAGGCTACTACTGACAAAACACTAATGTTTGAATGAAGTACTAATCTTTGGTTAGTACACAATATTTATTAATGTTGTTGGTGGTATTACTGTTCTGCTTAACAAGTAACGAGCTTTGCAAAGATTCCAACATAGCCTCACCTGTTCCCAGAGGTAGAACCGCTACAGATGGTTCCGTACACACCAGCTTGTACCTAATCTCCTCGAGTGCACCAAGCACCCAGCCAACGGTACCATCACCGCCGCATACAAGTACTCGAAAATAGGAAACTTGAGAAAATGTATGAAATCTGAAACAAAACATGGAAAAATATTGTACCTTTTTCTTTCACTTGTTCTACCTACAGACTGACACTGTACATTTCCCCACACCCACATTTTTTTTTAAATTCTACTTGCCATAATGCTAAGAAAAAGAAATCATACAGTAGCTACATTGATTATTTTGGAAGTATTGATACCTTTGAATAGAGCAACATAAGGATTCGTCATTTTAGACAAGTCTCTTGATCATATATTATGCAGTATGTGACCACACTAAAGCTCACGGACATACAAATACATATATGAAAATGTCTCCAGCTTTGACGATTCATTAAAAAGTATAATTAATGCAAAATAACCTGTTTTTCTCCAAGATCTATATGACTGCTACCAGTCTTTAAAAACAAGTTATGAACTAGAAATAGCTTGAATTAGAACAGTTACAGACATTAGATTGCAGCAGCAATTTTATTTTAGGTGCAAATGTGCAAAACTAAAGCAAGTTATGATACATACATCATTTGGTATACCTGAATACATTTTGAGGATACATTTACAAATGCTATAATATCTTTCCCGTTTCAAGCAGTACTCTTGACCTGAAGAATAGGTTACATTTTGGTTTTTTTAAATACCGTCCTACCTAGGTCCAAACTCTTTTTTGTTTGTGTTTGAACACACACTACAGTATATGATGAATTTATAAAGATCTATAAAATGTGTGTTCAAAATGTAGTTAAGCATCTTTGTTTGCCATGCCTGATGCCATACAGACCTCAAATATGGGAAATATTCCAGGGTTCTCTTCTGCTATACCTGGGATCTCATATTTTCCTTCACTATTCAAGAGTGACCTAATTTTTACCAGTGACTGCAATAGTCATGGTATTCAACACCATTTTCTACTTCTACTAGCAAGAAAGGTGCACAGTTAGCCTGCGCTTATAGTGCTGGCGACGTCACGCCAAAACAAATGCATTGAATCAGTCACATGCGCTTATAGTAGGCGCGACGGTGCGACCTAAATCTCTGTAGTCAGTAGAATTTGATTTTTACAGCGACGGTCTCACCATGTAACAGGCTAGAAACCAATCAGATAGCTTCTGATGCAGGGACAGGGGGGATGTGTGTGTGTGAGATCAGGCCTGCCAACAGGGGGATCTGCCGGGGTTGGCGTCCTGGGCCCTGTGAGTCAGGGGGCATGGCCGCCCGGGCCCCCTGCACGGTCGTGCCCGTTTTATTTAAAAAAAAAAAAGGGCTGAGGTCATGGCGCGCATGCGCAGGAAAACCGGGTGTCTACATCCCGCCCCGGGCAGCAACCGCGGGGAACCAGGGGCAGGGGAGGAAGAGTCTGGCGGGCAAGGAAGCAGCACCCACCCAGGCAGTCACTCACTCACTCAGTAGCCAGCACTATAAGCGCAGCCTTAGAATGTCTGTGCACCACTGGATTTATTGACATGAGTGGGTGGAGAGGAGTTTAGGGACATGTTGAACTAAATGGAGTGCACACAAACAAAATTGAGTGCCTTGTTGATAGAGACATAAGATATTCTGTGTGTAATACAGAATAGTTTGTGTGTGACAAATGTCTGCTATCGCATGTGTTAACTTTGTATTCCTGAATTTCTGCTGATTTCGGGAAAGAAAAGGATTCTTCAAGATAAGCGGGAGAGGCCCAGAATATACTGTACTACAGGGTATGTGACTTTTAAAGATGAAAAATGGGTAGCAACATACATTGTTCTGTCATGAAACAAGTGACTTCTACTGATCTTAATTGACCTGTTTATCAGAACAGAAGAATAATGACGTTCTAGACGCGTCTCAGCCCTCAGGCCTTTGTCAGAGGATCCATCAGCTACACATGTCTGTTTAAATAAAACTTTTTTTAGTCACCACCTACGTCTACACCCTGTTTGTCTACGGCTGTGCTGCGCTACCCTTCCTGCTGCTGCTGGAGGAATTTCCTTGCTGTCTACTGCCGTCATGCACGCCGGGTAACCAGTGCACACGAAGATCACCGCTGGTCAGGTGACAGCCGTGCGCGATGCCGCAATCACGCCGGGAGTAGCGGTGCCACATCCACAACAAGCAGCTTACCTGAGGCACGATATCGGGCATTTCCCCACCTCATCTACACCGGAGGAGATCACCGCCGGTCACTTGACCGCCCCACGTGACGCTCCAGTCACGAAAGGGTTGGCGGTGCTACATTTACATCACTGCTACGGAAGATTCAATCCACTGCGTTTACTCTCCTAAACCGTGAGTTTTAAAGCAACCATT
Source organism: Ascaphus truei (assembly GCA_036426205.1). Classification (NCBI taxonomy): domain Eukaryota; kingdom Metazoa; phylum Chordata; class Amphibia; order Anura; family Ascaphidae; genus Ascaphus; species Ascaphus truei. Next base: position 71,838 of record WSYH01001401.1, on the reverse strand, counting down.
GGTGCCCAGAGCTGGGCCAGTTGCCATCTGATAACTAAGGTCTAAATACATTATGCAACGGTTACTTTACTCATTCTGATGCACCTGATAGGATATACTTGTGTATCCGTTTCTACTCTAATATTTAGAAGCATGTATGCTTACATTTTTCTTTAAAAATGCTTGCATTTATTCAATGAAACCATCACTTTTGTTTGCAAATTGTTTAAAAAAAAAAAATGTTTCTGTTCTTGGTGCAACTGCCCTTTTACTAAACGGTGTTTCCTTTGCAGTCCTTTTAAGTAATCAATTTACACAGTAAATTAAAAAAACAAAAAACCAAACAAGAAAAACAAACAAACTAGAAAAACATACCCAGGAAGAGGACCCCCATTTGTTAGATCAAAGACTTGGTGAGGGTTCAGCAGTTTGCGGAAGCTGTAGAGAAGATCCCGACCTTTGAGACCTCCGCTCTTGGGGTTCACAAACACAAGAAGGGGACAGGAGCTCTGGGGAAGCTTATCCTGCTGCAATTCCCAAAGCAAAACTATTAGTAAAAAGCAAAATATAAACGATAGAGCACATACTTGAAATTCCTTTGTATACAAGTACTATTCCCTTACTAATGTTGTAAGTTTTTGCCCACCTTACATAGGGATAAAACAGGGGGAAAGTCTTGCATTGGATAAAAGCTGTAGTACATGTATTGACATTGATTTTCTACAACTGACAGACTGAGTTGGTGGATTTAAATTTACTTTTCATATACATACTGGCATATTTTAGAGAGTCTATTTTTTTTGTTTACATTTGTGACATGGACGGGTAACACTGTCCTCATTGTACTATACAGGATTACATTAGAAATTCTTTATTGTGAGGGCTCAAACAAGGTTACAAAGACATATTGTTGATTTTAAGTTTAATAAACATATGATTTTTTGTAAAAGATTAGTGGTACATTCTATTTATTAGGCATTTTAAAATAGTAAACTTCATCCACCAAGTATTCCACCCTGGTAATGTAGCAAGTCAAAGCGTTAGGTGCATGAAATTAGAAATACTACTGGTGATAAATAATCCCTAGAAAAGAAGCTTTCATTTTTTTTTAAATTCAATACAAATGTCCTTCATCTAAATAACTTACCTTGAACTCTTTCCTGCACTGTTATGCTTACACAATTGAAAAAAAACAATACACAAGTAACAGTTCTTTTCTAAAGTATTTTTTTAATACATCATGTACCAAGTTTGCAGATTTAGGTATCACGCATAATGCTAACAAATGTAAAGATTATTGTAAAACACACATTAAAGGTGATTAACAAATGGCTATTCTAAAACACACATCACAATTGGGGGGTGGGGTGGGGGTGGGGAGATTACTTTTAACTGCATGGTCAAACCATACGCAGTAAAAGCTTACCAAGCGGGCTCTGTGCAGGCAGATAATAAAAAACAAAACAAATATTGTAATTGGAATTATTGGAACAGACTGATCACATGCTGCATACTGTATGTGTAGGGCCGCGCTTAACAGTAGCGGCGATGGGCTCGTACCCGCTGACATCACATGTAGCCGTCGCTATAGCGAAAGTTACACTCTACTAGTGTCAGCAAGGGGAGGACAGAAGCTCTGTGATTGGCTTGCTGCCAGTCACATGGTGCGGCCGTCGCTGTAAATCACACAATCCCTTGACTACAGCGATTTTGGTCGTTCTGTTGCTGCGCAGCACCCACTGTGGCCGCCCGCGACGGACTTCATGTATTTGTTTTGCCGCTGCACGCCGTTGCCGCTACTATAAGCGCGGCCTATGGCTTTTCCTTCATGTCTACATTTAGCATTTAGTTCAAGCTTTAGTATTAAATTTCATCATACACTTACATGCCAATGATATTATTAAATAATAATAGTTCAAGCTTGAACCCTTAATTACTTTGAACATTTACAGTCATTGCTTATATATCTAAGTGCACACTTGAAGGCAGACCAAATACATATTTCCTTCTGCTTCTTTCACCTTTCTGCCTTTTTAACCATTATACTGTGATAAAACAGGCAGCCCACAATCACAGCCCTCTCCCAAGGTTGGACTGGCAATTTGATTAAACATCCACATATCAGATTTTGGGCTAAAATAGGTGGATTATATATTCATGGTGTGGACTGGGACAGAAGGAGAATTTAGAGGCTCTGCATATTGCTAATACAAACAAGCATACCATGGAAATTAACTCAAAATACATTACATTCTTAGATGTGGAGTGAAAAAAACCAAAAAAACTTCTAAAGGGTTTCAGACAGAATATGACACGCGCGCACACACACGCGCACACACACACGCGCGCGCGCACACACACACATTATAACATTCTGAGTGTGCGCGAGAGGTCAATAGAAAGCAAATTCAGGGTTGGACCTAGCCCACCAGGGACTCTGGGAAATCCCAGGTGGGCCTTAGCACCCTGCTCTCCTTCTTTAGGGTTAAGGGTAATGTGTGGCCTTTTTGACGGATCAATATATTGTGTTGCTTACCACTGGACACCATGACGTCTCTAAATCTTAATTAGTCAGTTCTCATGTGTTTCTAAACTACGATATCGGCATAAAGAATGATTAACAGCCGGACATTTTTTGGCAAAATACATAAAATAAGGCAAGAATATCATTATATATGATAAAAAAAATTTAACAAGGCAATAATGTACAGTATTTATATTCTCCATCTTCAGTTATACTTGCCAATGACTTATCTAAGCTGAAAATAGCAGGTAATGTTTATGTTGCTTTGCTAGTTACATCAGTGTGTATTTTGAGGCTTGTGTGTCACATCCTTTACTTCAAGTAAGGACAATAGGAATCTGGCTCATTAAAGAACGCTTTCGTAGACGTTGTATTAGCTTGCCGTTTAATATAAGCAGCAGTCCCTCCGAAAAGCTTTACTGGAGAGGAAATATACTGTAAGTACTACAATTATTCAGCATTCTAAGTTCAAAACGCTTGTGATACGGCAACACAAAAATATGATCCAATGCTTGGTAGCATCTTCTTACTGACATCTGGTTTTATGTAATTTTTACGCACTACACTACAATCTGTAGTCTATCGGATACCGGCTTGGAGATATTGGTCAACTGAACGTCTTACTTTAAATTATATAATGGAGTTCAAAAATGTTCTAAAGTGAACTGTAAGCTCTGACTTAATTTCTTTCGTGGTTTTAGTATGCATTGTAATTAGGGATTCCGGTTTTCAGCGTTTCTTTTTCCCCCATTAAATCTGTGTTTATTAGTGTTAACAATTAAAAGAAATTGACACACTTTTGAATTTGGCGTTCAGTAGGTGCACTTTTTTTTTTAAGTTTCCATACTCCCCCATGATTCCTTTGTCTGGTACCTGTGAACAGGGCCACCACAAGAGGTGGAACTTAATAGGAAAGGATGATTCGTTTAGTTTTAATCGAAAGTGCAAGATAATCAAGCTGTAGTATTTTTCGGTTAAAACCGGAATAACCAATTATAATTACGTGTGCGTTTCCTTTTCTAGTACCAGTACTACAGAAGTAATTCTAACACCCAATATTGGGTGTACTGCAAATTAAACCAAGTAGAAGAAATATAGTTTGGTTGTATTATGTAATGTGATGATTAAGAGTAACAATAGAACATTATTTATACATCCACCAATGTCTGATATGTAATGGCAAATTGTAGTTAGTGTATATTACATTGGAAAAAATGGTATGTTGCTAAAAACACAGGGGTAGCATAGAAAACGTGCTGATCGTTTTAATATTCAAGCCAACTGCAATATGGATTGCTTTGGCAAGCTGAATTGACATACTATCAATGTTCTGTCTTTCTTTAAGATAAAAAAATATTCATAGAAAAAAAAAATGACCGTTAAATACGTGAATTTAACAACGTACGTTACACAATTTTGTGTTTCAGCTAGATCTATTCTGCACTGAGCAAAGCAATCACAAAAAATAACAATGATCAAGTAATTTATGGAACTCAACATTTGCACTCCAAAGCCTCCTGGCTTCTAACAATGTAATCATACTCATTCTACACTACTTTACGTTTTCCTGTAACAATGTCTTCAACAGAATTACTGCCACAAGCCCAGGGAACATTGGCACAAGCCCAGGGAATATCCCCCCCCCCCCCCCAATCATTTTCCAATGTACCCGACTTCAGATCTTTATTAACCTCTGTCAGTGTAAGCAGAACGTGTTGTGGTTTTCTGGCCAAACACACCTAAATGGAGTGGCCTAGTGGTGAAGACACTGGAGCATATTTACTTACTAGTTGTAGTTGGTGTCATTAGACACCTTAAAGTCCATTCACTTGAATGAGCACTGATCTCCCTGGCGCCGGAAGGTGTCTAATTAAGTATCACAACTTTTGTAAAATACGGGACAGTGTCTTTAACGAAGGAGGATCTATATTCAAATGTAGTACAATCTCATGCATTCAGAAGAGGGGAAAAAAAGGAAATGGAGCAATTGCATGACAATTGTTTTGCTGGTATTGATGTGCGGTCATATATAACCACAATGTTTTAGACCATTTATTCACCTATATCTTTCAAAGGGCTTGTTCTTATTTATGGTTTACTAGTGTAGCCAAAAGCTACAGTAAACCACTAGGGGTCACTATAATATTTTCAATGTTGAAGAATCAAATTCAATTATGATTCCTACATTTAAGACCAACATATAACATTTGTTGGAAAGGCAATTTAGCAATTGAAAAGAGGGGATTAATTTTGAACATATCAAACATTTTTTTGTTTTGCTTTGCATTTAAAGCCAAATTATTATTAGTACCAGGTTCACTTTCCCAAAAACTTCTGCAGAAATAACGACCATTCCTGTGACAAGTGTTTAACAGGGACTTATCACTGTTTGAGAGAAACTGCCTCTAAATCCAGCAGGGAGCTGGTTAATTGCAGACAGGCAATTAACTAGACTCCACCTGGCCACATTACAGCTCTAAGAAAAGCCTCCAGTAGGAAATAGAAGAGAAATTCTTTAGCTCACATTGGGGCTGACAGAAGGAGAGCAGAGAAGCCTGCACACAGACACTGTCTTGAGTACAAAGGCTGTGCTGAGATCAAGACACCCAGACACCCATATTTCCTGGAAACAGAGAACCCAGGAACCTGACATGGAGGGCTACCTGCTTAAGGTACCTCCTGAGACTTTGGGGCGATAGGCTGGTAAAGGGAATATTCCTCCAGTCCTGTAGATAGGGCCTGGGAAAGTAAATTAGCCCTTACAAAGGGATAGGGGTATGTTATTTTTGTATGTTTTGCCAGGATAAAGGAACAGGCTCATTAAAGCCAAGATATAATTTCACCCTAAAACATCTCCATTTGCATACCTCTGCACACATCTCTTACAAAGAGACTGCAGACTTCACATGACAATGAAGATGTGATATGTGATTTATTGCCTTCATCATGAATAGGAAGCTCACTGTACTCCTAAATTCTTATCATGTGCATGTAATTAACTAAATATTCAAACGTAAACAAGATTCCCAGTGTTGCTTTAAAGCCAACAATAACTAGGAATTTTGACTGCTACAGTATACAGTATACTCCATGAAAGGTAAACGGCTACAGTCAAGATAAACAAGTTCGAAATCAGGATGTGTGAAACAGTAGGAATTAAGTATGTATGTATGTCTTTATTTGTATAGCGCCATAAAATGTACATAGCGCTTCACAGTAGTAATACATGTCATATAAATAACAAATATAAATAACAGATCATGGGAATAAGTGCTTCAGACATACTGTAAAAGTAACATTAAGGAAGGAGTCCCTGCTCCGAGGAGCTTACAATCTAATTGGTAGGTAGGGAGAACGTAGAGACAGTAGGAGGGAATACTAGTAAGTGCGTCTGCAGGGGGCCAAGCTTTGTGTCATGTGTCCATGATTATCCAGTGCTACTCATATGCTACTTTAAGCAGATGTGTCTTAAGGTGGGTCTTAAAGGTGGATAGCGAGGGGGCTAGTCGGGTATTGAGGGGAAGGGCATTCCAGAGGTGTGGGGCAGAAAGTGAGAAAGGTTTAAGGCGGGAGAGAGCTTTAGATACAAAGGGGGTAGAAAGAAGACATCCTTGAGAAGAACGCAAGAGTCGTGATGGTGCATAGCGAGAAATTAGGGCTGAGATGTAATGAGGGGCAGAAGAATGTAAAGCTTTAAAAGTGAACAGTAGAATTGAGTGTGAGATACGCAATTTAATCGGAAGCCAGGAGAGGGATTTCAGCAGGGGAGATGCTGAGACAGATTTAGGAAAGAGTAGAGTGATTCTGGCAGCAGTGTTTAGGATAGATTGTAGGGGAGACAGGTGAGAGGTAGGAAGGCCGGACAGCAGGAGGTTGCAGTAATCGAGACGTGAGAGAATGAGGGCCTGAGTCAGAGTTTTGGCAGTTGAGTAACAGAGGAAAGGGCGTATCTTTGTGATATTGCGGAGGAAAAAGCGACAAGTTTTAAAAACGTTTTGAATATGAGAGGAGAATGAGAGAGAGGAATCAAGTGTGACCCCTAGGCAGCGTGCTTGGGCTACTGGGTGAATGATCGTATTTCCAATAGCAAGTAACGTGATTAATAGCAGGTAAAACAGCTACATATCCAAGGTAATAATACACAACAAACAATTGTTTCTATTAACTTAAGAAAATGAATATCAATATATTATACATATACAGAATATTCCTAGCAACATGCTCTTGTTTATATACATATAATGTTCACATTAGGGTACAAATAATTCCCCTGCTAATACATACAAATATATATATATATATATATATATATATATATATATATACATATATATATATACATACACATATATATATATACATACACATATATATACATACACATATATATACATACACATATATATATACATATACATATATATATACATATACATATACATATACATATACATATACACATACATACATACATACATACATACATACATATATATATATATATATATATACACACACATACATACCAGTATACACATAGCTACAGCCAAGTACACCTCAAGATGAGACCTGTACGATTTTGAGAGCTCTCTACGCTGTAATCTCATTTATAAAGAACTTGTGTTGGGCAACTAAAAAGATTCAGAACATTGTCCGATACAAATGGACACACAACGTCCCACAAAAAGAGTTGCACAAAAACCATATGACATTATTTAAGGAAAGAACACATATAGAATATTTGACCACAAATAGATTTTTGCTGTTCATTTCTAGTGCTGAATACCTCTGGGATATTTGCAAAAGAAAAGTATCAATGTAGTGAAGTTGATTTTACTTGTCCAACTACAGTACGTTGTACAGTAGAAAAAAAAACAAGTGTGGCAGTTATATGGCTGTAGCTTGAGAAAATTGATGTGATTATAAACCATAATTAATTAACACAATTAAAATGTTCTAGTTTCAAATGTTTGTTTTCAAATCTAACAACTCAGGGATTTTCTATTTCATTGTATCCTGTTTTATTTTCATGCAGCGCATGACTAGACGCGCATACCTAGGCGTGCGCATAATGAGGCGCACACTACTAGATGGGCATAACTAGGCGTGCACCACTAGACGCGCATGACTAGGCAGGTGCTCATCGCTGGCTCGCACCACTAGACGCGCATGACTAGGCAGGCGCGCATGGCTAGGCATGCACCAATAGACACGCATGACTAGGCAGGTGCGCATGGCTAGGCGTGCACCAATAGACACGCATGACTAGGCAGGCGCGCATGGCTAGGCGTGCACCACTAGACGCGCATGGCTAGGCAGGCGCGCATGGCTAGTTGTGCACCACTAGATGCGCATGGCTAGGCGTGCACCACTAGACGCGCATGACTAGGCAGGTGCGCATGGCTAGGCGTGCACCAATAGACACGCATGACTAGGCAGGCGCGCATGGCTAGGCGTGCACCACTAGACGCGCATGGTTAGGCAGGCGCGCATGGCTAGTTGTGCACCACTAGATGCGCATGGCTAGGCGTACACCACTAGACGCGCATGACTAGGCATGTGCGCATGGCTAGGTGTGCACCACTAGACGCGCATGGCTAGGCAGGTGCGCATCGCTAGGCACATGGGTGTCCTGTTACAAAGAAATACTTGAGAATGCTACTAAAAATACTAAGAATCTATTTTGCTATTTACATTGTTCTCCATACATTGTGGACAAAAGAAAATCAGTTACATCAGTGGTTTAAAAACCTTTTTTTGGTAAGGAACCCTAGAATTAGATTGTGAAATTCTGGGGAACCCAAATCCTTTCTCCTCCCCCTCCCCCCGTTTATCCATCTCTATCTTCCTCCACCTTACCCTGTCTACCCCTCTTCCCCCCTTATGCTCTCTACCCTTCTTCCCCCTAACACTATCCCAACCTTGCTCTCTTACACTATTCCCTCGCTCCCTTAGGCTACGCTTATAGTGCTGGTGACGGTAGGCTGCGGTAGCTGGAAAAATCAAATTGAGATTACTGCCAGCGATCGCGACCAAGCCATCGCTCCATAGCTTACTATAAGCGCACGTGATGGTGGCAATGCATTTGTTTTGACGCAACGTCGCGTCACTGTCGCCAGCACTATAAGCGCAGCCTTACACTATCCCTCCCCCCTTCACACACCTCCCCCTAGCTCTCTTTGAGCCTGAGACACACACACACACACGCTCTCTCTCTCTCTCCCTCTCCTATCTCTTTTTGAGCCTGTGCCGGTCCACAGCTCTCTCCACCTGTCAGTCGGAAAATGAATGCGACTTCAGGCGCAGACAGCAGGGAGAGGAAGGATCGCAGTGATCGGGTGGCTGCTGCTGCTGAGCTAGGGAGCCGTTGGGTCACTTATATGTGGGGTGCCGAAATACTGCCAAGCCTGTGACAGCTAGGAGAGTTGTCCCAGTGCCCCCCCCCCCCCCCCCCCCCCCCCTTGGCGGCCACGGAGCACCAGAATGAAAAATCCCAGAGTTACATGCTCTGCTCATCTTTTATTGCAGTAGCCTTTTAGCATTAGGAAATTGGCAGAATTGGTGTAATATGGCATTTTGATGTTGAAAATTATATTTGGCAAGTTTTTAAATGTAAGAAAGAGGCGAGTAGCATGTTTAAGATTATACTATGATTCAAATCTTGTTGCACTTACCATAATATGAGGAATTATAACACCCGTAAGTTGCTTGTTGTTAACAGCGGTATCTTTTAGTAGCATAAATATCCTTTCTGCTTCAGAAAAACAAGATATTTCCAGTACAACAGCACCTGGAAAATAAGCGCACAGTGCAAATGAATGATTATGACTGTGATGTAGTATTTTAAACCAGACCACTGAATGAATCCCAACAGTATATGCTTTGTTTATGCTTAACTAGGTTTTTACGTTGTATAATTGTATTCTAAACAAAGATTTTATTTGTTTCCTCTTTATACATGGTGTCAACAGTGTATTAACTTTCATCACGTCCCTGCTTCTTTTAGTGTGTATATACTGTATGTATGTGTGTATGTATGTATCCGTCTCTCTCTCTATATATTCATATATATCCGGACCCAAGCCAGACCCCCCCCCCCCCCCCCCCCCTCTCTCTCTCTCTCTCTCTCTCTCTCTCTCTCTCTCAGGCCCCTCTTCATTGCCAGAATTTGCAGTACTGTAGTTACCCTCCTGAATTGGAGGCTGTGTGATGATTGTTTGTGTATGTCCACGCGGAAACAGAGACCTTACTTTCTTCTTGAAATGTGCCTCGAGTTGAGCAGCTCTTCTTTAGATGCACATATGGCACCTGTGTAGTCTCAAAATCAATGAATAACTTATCTTGATCTATGAAATGTACCACAAACCACAACTAACCTGCACATTTCTACAACCACCACGATAACAAGAATTCTGCACTGTACATTATTTTGATAAAAGCGATTATTACTTGCCAAACTATCTTAATAGTTCAAACTGATATTATTCAGTCACTTAAAAAAACAAAAACAAACATAAGTCAACTGATTTTTAGGAAGATAAAAAATAAAAACGTACCGTGTGAGGAGTATGTTAGGACTACAGAAAGTAAGTTAGCTGCAAAAAGAGAAAAAAAATGGTTAAGTTACAGTAGTTCTAAAATCATGCTTTAAAAAATATATTGTTTTAATAAAATTACTATCCTGCCCCTGGGGGCACTAAATCAGTTTAATGAATAACCACAACAATAACTAAAACGTGACTGTACGTGTAGCCAAGGAAACGTTAGTTGCCACATGGATTTGCGATGACTGAATCACAGATAAGCCTCATTGGGCTCTGCAATCATCACATTTGAAATTAGAGGATTTAATTTAGTCCCAGCCACAAAATAAAATCTTTGGGGGAAACAAAAGCGCCCAAAATCCAATATTCAGAATTTATTGATGACAAATATATTGAAACAAGTAAAAAAACAAACAAAAAAAAAACAAGAAAAAATGCATGGGACAGAATAGTGTATCTGCTTGTTGCCATCAACATAACAATTAAAGTATTAGATAGGATTCAAATAGTGTTGAATAAAATAAAAATTAGAGCAGGTGATGCAATACACTATGACTGATTAAGTCATGTGATGACGAAACGTGTAGGGCTTCTTATGTCATCACCTATATGGTGCCAGTGATGACAGTCATAAAGAAGAGTATATTGAGCCAACCAAACCCTTAGATGATTCTAGATGTGATTAGCTGGTTTCTAGCGTCCATGCGTTTCTGCTCGTAGTATCATCCGATCATAAAGATATGTGGATGACAAGAGAAAAACATGCAAAGCACCAATGGTGCATTACTTTTCACACTTAAGGAGATGACTTACAGTGGTTCCTACTTACAGGCACAAGTCCACAGGACTGATCGTGGGTAGGATTCCAGTTTTTAATTAAACTTGGAGAGTCGATTCCAATAGGATCATTTGGAGCAAATACAATCCAGCTCATTTCCAATCTTTTAGCTTATACAGCATTTTCTTGTACTATATACATGTCAATAAATTGTATCCTCAAAGAGGTTTTCTAATGCCACACTGCACTGGTTAGCATTTGTTTAATCTCCGTCACAGTCATCTCAATAAATGTCAAAGGTAATGCACCTTTGGTGCTTTGCATGTTTTTCTCTCATCAGCCACATATCTTTATGATTGGATGAGCAGAAACCCTTGGACGCTAGAAACCAGCTAATCACATCTGGAATCATCTAAAGGTTTGGTTGGCTCAATATACTCTTTGTTAGGACTGTCATCACTGGCACCATAAAAGGTAATGTGCATATCCAAGTCCCTTCTGGTTTTGGAGACAACCAGTCGGACCGTTAGGCTGCCATTGTACTTCAAGGATATTTGAACTTTAACACCAATAATATTTACACATTTGTATGTTGCTTGTATAGTATGTTATAACTAGCGCTTATTCACTAATTTTCCACGTATCACCGTTCTTACATCATCACGTTACGCTGCGCAATACCGTGCATGAGGAATTATCCAGTGAAGACAAGCGGTTTGGCGTTCCCATACCTGTCGGAGCAGTGTTCTTATTTATTTATAAAATATTTTACCAGGAAGAAATACATTGAGAGTTACCTCTCGTTTTCAAGTATATCCCGGGCACAGGTGTTAAAATGACAAATAATACATGGTTACAAATACAGTTACATAAGTGAACAGGGTATACATTGTATACAAGAAATTGCATGCATACTTAAAGATAATATATATTATGGGCGTATATAACAGTTACAGACCAGATTAAAATGTGACACAGCTTTTGTTTTGAAAGAACTTAAACTGGTGGTGAAAGTGAGAGTCTCCGGTAGGTTGTTCCAGTTTTGGGGTGCACGGTAAGAGAAGGAGGAGCAGCCAGATACTTTGCTGAGCCTTGTTCACTCGGCAGATTAAGTGTGGACTTTGGTTGGTATTCTCACCAGCGACAAAAAGGTGAAAAAATACACCGCGCACCAGATCGTGAAATAATATATATAAAAAATATAGTGATTAATTAATCAATAAGTGATAGTGTGAAAAATAAAGTGGATACGTATATATTGCCTGTGTAAATTAATATAGTGTATACAATATATAGATCACAAGTACAGTATAGAAAAACAACAGGAATGAATAAACCTGTATTATTCTGTATGAGAAGCTGCTGCTTGCATAGAGTGGCTCAGCAAACTAAACCCTTGTAGACAAGGGAAAAGACAAACAACGCAAAATCTCAGTTTAGTACAGTATGTAAAAAATATATTGACATTTCCAATCAGGAGGTAAGTAGTATTGCACGTACATCAAGGTTATAGTAAAAGAGTAAGACATGTTGGGGACATGTTACCACACTCTGCAACTCCAACACTGGTCATCCGATCGTGCGCTCCCAGCCCAGTAGGACAACCAGGATCCTTTATTCCCGGGGACACCAGCTCTTATAGGCAATCTCCTCAGCCCTGTTCTGTCAGGCTTCCCGCGACGTGTGGATCGTTGTGTAGTCCCTTCGCACTGTCAGGAAACGATGACTGCATGTGGCAGAGCTCAGGCGAGTATCGATGACGTCAGAGGACTCCCGTCGCTTGCAACCCGTGTGGTGAAGTAGTCTAAAGAAGAACTACACTTAGAGTGCAGCTTGCAGTAAAGTCCCAAAATGTGTAATAGGTGAAGCTTGCAATGATAGCATGAAATGATGCCTCAATTCCAACGCGTTTCGTAAGTGTAAATTGACGTCATCAGGGAATAGTATTAAAATATTCCGAGGCAGTCTACTGTATAACCCAGGTGAGCCCCTGTGATTGGACTAGTGGGAGAAAATAAAGTAGCCAATCCAAACAGAGCTAACGCAGCTGATCACTATAGAGCTATAATTAAATAACACACACACACACCAGTTCACACACACAACACACACACACACACACACCCACACACACCACACACACACACACACACACCCACACCACACACCACACACAACACCCAACCACCACACATATACACATACATAAAACATTGAAGTTAAAATCAACATAAAACTTATAAAGCCACAATTTTAATAGACAAAAATAGGTACATGGAAAAAAGGGGGCAAGCATAATACATTCTCACCAGCGTCTCCTACTCATTACTCCAGCTCATTGGCGAATCGAGCCCCTTGTGGGTTTATTTCTATGCCGCTGGTTGACATATACAGGGAGACGTTTTCCATCTGACTGTATTTGCCTACGACTGTTGACTATATCCTTCAAGCTGGTTCCGGTAATCTGATGTCTTTATTCCAATGTTCATCTTTGTCTCATTTGTCTTGCAGCCCACGGGGAGCATGCGGAAAAAACAACAGAAAACAGCAATCTCAGTGCAGGTGTATCGGTATAAGTGAATAATTTCACAGAAATCTTGGCTCTTGAGTGTGGCCTACTTACTAGATGCAAGTAGTGTAGGGGCAACAATTGGTATCTTTAGAAATACGATCTCCTGTATCTAGGCTTTGATGCACTCCACTCCAGGTGTTCAGTGTGATGATTAAATGTAAAGACAAAAGGACATATCCATGGTGCAGATCAATGATATAAAGGTAGGTGTTTATATATGTGATAAAAATGCGCACTTACAATAAAATAAATTTAAAACAGCATGTATCACAATATCTGTGAAGGAAGAGAGGATATGGGACCGCCGTCGCTCACCCCGCCGCCTCCGTTTGGTGCGTTGTAACAGCTCCCCCACTTGTGGCTGGTTGCTGCGTGGTCACTCGCTGCACTGCAACAGCTCGGTTCCCCTGCGGTCTCCAGTGTGTGACGTCACTTCCGGTAGGGCTTCTGGGATCGGCGCTCGCTCGGCACAAGTCCTCACCTTCTCTCCTCCCCTGGGTGGCCCTCCTCTACGCGTTTCACCACTAAGAGTGTATGGCTTCGTCAGTGGATGACAATCATCTTTGTCGCATACCATGCGAGTGGTCATTTGTTGTCCGTTTTTTTAAAAATATCTCTATTTTTTATACATTTACATACTATGTAGCGTGCTCTTCTCACTTTTGATATAGATATATGCATGCATGTATATGTGTATATAAATATATTTTAATCAAGTTGATGTATTTTCTTATATTATAATTTGTTTATTTCAAGACATGCTTTTTATGCATTCAAAGTACTTTATATATTTACTGATACTGTCTGGCAACATAATACATTATTGTATCACTATAGGCTTTAGCAACTATATATTTTTATTGCTCTCTGTTCAGTTCAGTGACATCTTTCATCTGTTTGATACAACTGATTGTATCCTCTCTCAGGCTAAACAAACCTACTTTTCTTCACTTATCAACACACACAAGTCTAACCCATGCCGACTCGTCTCTGTCTTTGACTCTCTACTCAGATTACCCTCAGGTGCCTCGTTCTTCTTCCTCCATCTCACCTCAGGACTTTGCTGACTATTTTAAGGAAAAGGTGGAATCCATACGTCAGAACATCCCCTCTGTTTCCTCCTCCCATCCTACACTGCTTCCAACCTCTCCTCCTGCCTTCCTTGACTCATGACCTCCATGCTGCCAAAGAGAGAGGTCATTACATTCAGCTCAGATTACTCGACCTCTGTGCAGCATTTGAGACCATGAACTACCCTCTTCTCCTCCACATGCTCCATACTCTTAGTATTCATAACAAAGCTCTATCCTGGATCTCCTCTTACCTCTCCATCGTACTTTCAGTGTCTCTTCTGCCAACACCTCCTCTATCAATCTCTCTGTGGGGGTGCCCCAGGGCTCCGTCCTAGGACCTCTCCTCTGTTCTCTGTACACACTTTCTCTAAGTGACCTAATCACATCTCTTGGGGTTAAATATCACCTCTATGATGATGACAAACAAATTTACTTTTCAACCCCTGAACTTACACCTGCTGTACAGAACAAACTTTCATAATGTCTCTCTGTGATGTCATCATGGATGGCCCTCTGCCGAGAAACTTAACATGGCAAAAACAGAGCTCCTCATACTTCCTCCCAAACGTGGCCCAACTACCTCCTTCCACATTACTGTTGGAAATACTATCATTCACCCAGTAGCTCAAGCACGCTGACTAGGGGTCACACTCGACTCCTCTCTCACATTCTCCTCTCACATTCAAAACGATTCTAAAACCTGACGTTTTTTCGTCCGCAATATTACAAAGATACCCCTTTCCTCTGTTGCTCTACTAGTAAAACTCTGACTCAGGCCCTCATTCTCTCCCGTCTTGATTACTGCAACCTCCTGCTGTCCAGCTTTCCTGCCTCTCACCTGCCTCCCCTACAATCTATCCTAAACGCTGCTGCCAGAATCACTCTACTCTTTCCTAACTCTGTCTCAGCGTCTCCCCTGCTGAAATCACTCTCCTGGCTTCCTATCAAATGCTGTATCTCACACTGAATTTTCCCCCTCACTTTTAAAGCTTTACACTCTTCTGCCCCTCCTTACATCTCAGCCCTAATTTCTCGCTATGCACCATCCTGACTGCGTTCTGCTCAAGGATGTCTTCTCTCTACCCCCTTTGTATCTAAAGCCCTCTCCCGCCTTAAACCTTTCTCACTGACTGCCCCACACCTCTGGAATGCCCTTCCCCTCAATACCTGACTAGCACCCTCTCTATCCACATTTAAGACCCACTTGCTTAATGAAGCATATGAGTAGTACTGTGGCTAATACTATACACGATACATAAAGCTTAGCCCCCTGCAGACGCAATGAGCCAAATGCCCTTCTACATGCCCTTCTACATACCCTCCTACGTATGCCAAAGTCTCTGTACGTTCTTCCTACCTACCAATTAGATTGTAAGCTCTTCGAAGCAGGGACTCCGCTTCCAAAATGTTACTTTTATGTCTGAAGCACTTATTCCCATGACCTGTTATTTGTATGACTTGTTATTTGATTGTCACGTGTATTACTACTGTGAAGCACTATGTACATTAATGGTGCTATATAAATAAAGACAACATACATAATGTTTTGGTGCCTATTAGAACAATTATACCATTTAGAGGGACGCTATAAATAGTGGTAGACAGTCTCAGTGCAAGTCAACCCTAACAAAGTGGCCAAGAGCTATGAAACACGTAGGGTGGCTTGCACTCGGCTGCAACAGTTTTGGATTATCTGCACTTTGACACATTATCAGCTGGAATGCTTTGAGTAGAGCTTTATCTACAAACTCTACAAAATAAAATTGTGCTAGCCTGTGGCATTTGCGAGCACTGGTGTCTTTAATCTCTCTCACGGTTTCCACACTTGACCAGCTTCGGTCTGCAACATATGTAGGAACAGAGGTGATTATCCTCTAAACCAGGGGAGCGCAAACTTTTTGTGCTGCGCCCCCCTGTCTCTCTGCCCCGGCTCTCGCGCCCCCCTGCCTTCCTTCAGCCGCGTCAGATGACACTGCGTGGGCGTGTGACGTCAGGTCACATGGTGCCGCGGCGTCTATTGACGCCTCGTTGCCATGGTGACGCAACACAGACGGCTGAATCCCGGTAAGTAAACAGTTGCAGGGGCCTCACGCGATCCCCCGGCATTTAATTTAAATGCCTGGGGAAGAGCGCGGGGCCTCTGCAACTGCCCGCGCCCCCCCAGCACAATCTCCCGCCCCCCCTGGGGGTCGCGCCCCCCACTTTGCGCACCGCTGCTCTAAACAGCAGCAGCCTCCGACTCCAGACAAGGAAGTCTACAGGTACTTTCCTCAAGTGCTTTATTTACAGGATTAGCAATGAGATCGAACATCATTCTCTTGCCCATAGATATGTTTGATCTCCATTCAGGCCGTGTGATTTGATTACCCACACAATTCAAATTCCATCTGTCCTGGACAACAGGCATGTATGACCTTTAAAATATCCATTCCCTTAATCGTAGTGGTAATATCAGAGACTCCGTGTATTGTATGGACCTGTTCCATTTTTCCGATTCTATTGGACTCTATTTCAATCCTAATACACAAATTGTTAGGTTTATGGTAACAAGCAGATACACTATTCGGTCGTGGGCATTTTTGTATTATTATTTTTATTTATACTGTGTTTTTTTTACTTGTTTCAATATATTTGTCATCAGTAAATTGTTTGCATTCTGAATATTGGATTCTGGGTGCTTTTTTTTGCTTTTTCCCATTTTTCAATACTCACAGACTGGTCTGTCTGTTACTACGTAGAATATGAATCCAGGGGTCATATGTCATGTATTAATCTTTTCTTCTCTCAATATATTCATTAACACTATTAGTTATTGACTACATAATATATATTCACATATTTTCTTTGATACATTTGTATAATTGTGATTGCACTTTAATCACTCGAGCCAAGGTTTTTTTTTGTGTGTATTGTTATAACACGTACCTAGAGTGGTTATATTTATTTATTTTTATTTATAAAATCTTTTACCAGGAAGTAATACATTGAAAGTTACCTCTCGTTTTCAAGTATGTCCTGGCATGTCAAGTATGTCCTTAATATACACATATTTAGCATTTAGGTTACACACCTTTTTAATTCACATTATATCATAAGCGCACGTCATATTTTTCTTGACCAAATTAAATCTTGCCTGCAAGGGAGATCAAGAATCTCAATTTGCAAATTGAAAATCATATTCACATTACATTTTTCAGTATGAGATCATTCACTCACTTTTTATATCCAAGTTATCTTTTAAGATATCAGTGTATTCTTCACCAGAAAGCAACAGAGGTAAGCCAACAATCAAAATATTTATTTTTATGTCTGACTTTGTGTTTTCTTCTATATAAATTCTTGTTTGGTTCATCTCGCGTAAAGACGCCTAAAAACACAAAAACAAAGATTAGTTTTCAATATTCAGGACATTTAGAAACATGAACATTTCCTATTTATGATTTATAGGGCAGCAAGAACAGAATGAAAAACAGTTAAAATAACATAATTAAACCAAAAAGAATCCTGCACCAGAGGATCAATTATTCAGGATTAAAGCCATTATGGGATCCTCCTATGCCATCAGGCATATAATAATACAACGATCACCGAAGGAGGAAATGCGCCGTCTGCAGCACTGCAGATCAGATTATCTCTTAATAAGGGATCTTCCAATGCCTTAACACACCATCAATGGGGCATGTGCAGGACACAAACACTTCATAACAACCAAAATACAGATCATAAAATGGTTTGTTCAATCTATAGCAAAATGAACATTGTAAGAAGGATTACAAACCTTTCTTATATCGTTAAGTCTGTCAATAATACAGTCTTTGTCTGGCAAAATCGTTCTCTGCACTAATCAAAATAGGAGAGAAAAAAATACTGTATTAATATAATTTTAAAGCAACAACCCTGCCTGCATAACCCAGGTATTACGTGTGTTTTGATACAACATCGCCATTTCATTGTAGACAAATGTTTGCTAAATTTGCGACAGTAACTGAATGGTAAGGAAGGGAGTAGACATACAAATGCTGATGAACTACAAATGTAACTGTCACTGATGCATTCTTGAAGATATTAATTACAAAAGTATCACCTTATAAGTTGTGATGAAGTTTGGTCATTAGAAATCAATGCAATAATTTCTATATATAAATCTGTATTATTAGCACCCAATTCTCAATAAAGTGTACTACTTCTGTTTTCAGATGTTTTGCAATGGAGCCAGAGAGATATTTATTGCATGTTGTTTTAATGGCAGGGGAATATTTATCGCCAAATTTAAAATGTTGTTTTAAACTGTGTAGATATATATTTAAATAAATAATCTTACCTTGCTTGCTACCCATAACAACTTCCACCAGTCTGAAATCCTCTAGACTTTCCTTCTAAAAAAAAAAAAAGGAAAATTTATATAAGCGCTTTTATTAAGACAAAAGATTGATCACGGGATTTATTATTACTACAATACACAAAATAACAATTACCTGTCGTCCAAGCTGCAGGAGAATCTCCTGAACTACTGTCTGAACAGTGTTTTCATTATTTATTGGAATAGATATGTATGCCACACCAACTCTGAGAATATATAATACAAAAAAATGACACTTCATTTGAAACTTGAGTATATTTTCTTGTAACTAAAGATCTTTATAGCGAATGAATAACAACGAGAATACACACAAACATAGGTCTGTAAGGATCACAACTGGGATCCAAATTACCAGCACAGGAGTAGAAAAAATAAAGTATTTCTTAAGTCCAACAAGCAAATATTTAGGCCCGCGTTGCGGTCACCAGAGTGACCTTCAGGGGTCCACTAGGGACTGAAATGTCAGGCTAAATGTTTACTTGTTGGACTTAAGAAATACTTTATTTATTTTCTTCTACTCCTGTGCTGTGCTGGTATTTTGGATCACAATAGTGCATGCGGCAATCTTGCTTTGCTACTGCACAAACGTGCATGCATACACACACGCGGAAATATGGCGGAGAGTGGGCAGCTGCCCGGGTGCAGCAGTGGCAAAGGGAGCTAAAGGCAGCGCAATGCGAGTGTCGGAGGAGGGAGCATGATGAAAGAGGAGGGCAGAACTGACCCGGAAGTCAGTCACACCTTCCAGTGTCTGCTGCCAGGACGGACCTCCACCCCTGCTCCACAGGTAAGAAATTTGGGGGCGTGAAGAGGGAGGTGGAGAGCAAGACTGGGGGAGTGAGGAGGGGAGAGAGCGAGACTGGGGGAGTGAGGAGGGGAGAGAGCGAGGCCAGAGGAGTAAAGAGGGGAGAGAGCAAGGCCGGGGGAGTGAGGAGGGGAGAGAGCAAGACTGGGGGAGTGAGGAGGGGAGAGAGCGAAACTGGGGGAGTGAGGAGGGGAGAGAGCGAGGCTGTGGGAGTGAGGGAGAGTTAGACTGGATGGAGTGGGGGGAGAGAGACCTGGGGGAGTGGGGTGACAGAGACTTGGGGAGTGGCGGGGAGAGAGAGAGACTGGTGGGGGAAAGGGAGGGAGAAAATATAGAACATAGAAAATATTCACAACCAGTTTTTTGGGGGGTGAAACTTGCCCCGGGTGCAAAAATACTTATTTCCGCCTCTGCAAATACATATATGCATCATTCCTAAGTAATTATTTGCTTAGGAGTAATGTTGATGGAAACGAACTTTGAGTGTTGTTAAAATAGCTGGCATTATAAATTGTCAAGGAATTTCTTTATATTGCTGTCCTGCATAATGCAACATAAAAACAACTTGGGTATCAGTCTCTGACAACACCAGTATGTACTGAAATCATCAATGGTCATATTTGTAGATGTTCTGAAAAACAGTTGCATCTCATTTCAAAAGTCTATAAAACTGAAACATATAAGCCACTTATTTGAGGCTTGTTTATAGTTCTTCCACAAGCTCTTTTTATTTTGCAAATGAAAAATTGCAAATATTAAATATTAATGTTAAATATTTTTCTTATTTTGTTTTTAGATGTTATGGGCATATGTAATAGTTATAGACAAGATTCAAATGTGAGACAGCTGAAGTCTTGAAAACAATTAGCCTAGTGGCGACTTGGAGAGTCTCTGGTAGGTTGTTCCGGACTTGAGATGCGCTTTCTGACCAGCAGGCGTAGGGAGGATTTGTTCCTATAAAGAGCAGCTAGTTTGACATAGGTTTTAAATGTCAGGATATCAATGTGCAACTCAATTGTTAAATGGGAGTCAAACCATATGCCCAGATATTTAAAACTAGTGACAATGGTGTTAAGAGTTGGCTCCGATCTGTAGCTCTGTCATTGGTAATTTTTAGACATGTAGCGTAAGTCCCAAATACCATTGTTACAGTTTTGTCAGTGTTTAAAAACAATTTGTTTTGGGAAATATATGTAGCCGGGCCCGCTTTCCCTCCCTTAGCTCCGACGCGGGAGGAGTTGAGAAGGGGGAGGCTACAGCTGCATTGCGGTGCACACGGGTGTCGCCGGAGTGGAGGTGGACCCGCCAGGAGTAGGGAAGCTGCGCCAGAGTTCAGGAGCTCTCTGGGGGGGGGGGGGGGACAGGGATCAGGCTGTGGCCATGTTTGTTCTCACACATGCGCGGGACCCAGGTTGCGCATGTTTAGAAAGGCCAAGGTTCCGACGGCCACTGTGAAGCTTGCGCATGCGTAGTACACATGTGCGCATGCGTAGTACACATGTGCACATGCGCAGAAGGACTTGAGTAGCGGTGGCCATGTTACAAGGGGCTCCGCAGGCGAGCTACACTCCCCAGAGTGCCCTGGGAGATATGACCATGTGGGCAGTGTTAAGCCAATAGAGCAACCCGGATCTCCTGAGGAGATAACTGATACATATGGCGTGCTCAGGACCGTGCACTTAAGTTGGTTCCCGGAGGCAGAAGGGGAAGGAAGGGTCTGGTGTCAGTGGCTCCTAGACTAGGCCTAGATTGACCCTCATGCTCCAGTTTGGACCCAACCATCCTTAGTTTGTGGTTGCTTCAGGGAATGGCCCTCAGATAGGGACATTTTCCCCAGTAGCCTTGATAGTGGTAGGATTAGCGACAGGACACCGGGTGGTGACTTGCGGCATGTGGTCTGGGACCAGACCACCTACGATATAGACTTTTAAAGGTGAGACCCTCCAACAGGAGTTCACCCCACGCAGAGGCGGACACCTTCACGAACGACGACGTCGCTGGTTCAGCGGATCCCTGATTGATGTTCGGTAGCACCCTGGTGCTGGAGCGCCTGGGCAGGTACCACACCAAGTGCACCAACGGTTCACGGGATAGCGCTATTCCATACACTTTTGAGGTCCTGACATTGGGGGAAAAGGACATCAGGGATACTGGTGCCAGGCCCCCTATGTACTTTGGGGTTACTCATTTGGTGTATTGGGGTTGTGTGTGCTATATACTGTAGGGTGCAGGCTGCATATTATATGTTCAGTAAAACCCGTTATTATATACCCATGTGTGTTTTTACTATTGGTTCCTGTGAGGGGCTTATCCCGCTACGCTGAGATCATCCCAAGCTCCTAGTGGCGGAGGCTCTGGCCTTCTGGTAGCCAACAGGTTACAGCAATACCAGTAGCTCCTTTAGTTACGGGGAAAAGGGGCTACATATAGATTTTAAGTCTTGAAAAATCAGATTGAAGTACGTGTTCAAGGTCAGAGAGGGAGGTGAGTGCGGGAGGGAGTGGAGCGGCTTCCGGGCGTGTCTTAGGTGGCCGCGTGTCCCCTCGCCGAGGAGGGAGTGGAGCGGGAGGGAGTGGAGCGGCAGGGAGTGGAGGGGGAGGGAGTGGAGCGGCTTCCGGGCGCCTATTAGGTGGCCGCGTGTGCCCCCGCCGGGGAGGGAGTGGAGCGGGAGGGAGTGGAGTGGGAGGGAGGTGAGTGGAGCGGGAGGTGAGTGAGCAGGCTTCCCGGGCGCCTCTTAGGTGGGCGCGTTGTTGTCACCCAGCAGGGGGGGAGGGCAGTGGCGCAGCGGGAGGAAGGTGAGTGGAGCGGGAGAGAGTGGAGCGGCTTCCGGGCGCCTCTTAGGTGGGCGCGTGTCCCCCCGCCAGGGAGGGAGTGGAGCGGGAGGAAGGTGAGTGGAGCGGGAGGGAGTGGAGCGGCTTCCGGGCGCCTATTAGGTGGCCGCGTGTGCCCCCGCCGGGGAGGGAGTGGAGCGGGAGGGAGTGGGAGGTGATTGGAGCGGGAGGGAGTGGAGCACCGGGGAGGGGGGGAGGTGAGTGTGATGGGGGGGGGAGAGGACAGAGAGGTGTGTTTTTTTTTTTTTTTTTGGACCTTTGGCCCGTCACTCCGCCTCAGGCCAATGAGAGGTGTGGGGGGCGGGCCAAGGGGGTGGTGTGAGTGTGTGAGGCCAATGAGAGGTGTGCGGGGGCGGGCCAAGGGACCAATGAGATTGCCGCTAGGGACACAGGCCATGCAGACATACAGTGCTTTCACAAATATATAGTAGATAAAAATCTGAATAATTATTTGCATGTTGTAAGGTTGCGATTTTCGCCATTAGAATGAATGGTGCTAGGTGTACTGGTTTTCAGCGTTATCCACTAACATTCAGTAGATAATGCAAGGCTTTTGAGTAGTCCAGGATGTATGATTACATTGGGTGTGGGCCAGGAGGGAGAGGTTTGTAGTGGATAGAGTAACATTTCCACGAGGCCACAGTAAAGAACAGAATTGTGGTATAGTAAGTAGCAGGTTTATTATCAGAAAGGTAGGTAACTTTGCATGAAAACATGGTGTGTCCAGTTGGCGTCAGATGACAGACTGACAGTATTTAAAACCATACCTATATAAACAAACGTTCCAGAAAGCTGGAAAATGTATACCCATGTTCATGATGTTTGTTAGTATATAGCACAGTAAACCAGATGAGAAAAGGTGGCTAGTAATTAAAATATATGCATATACATTGTCCATAATTCTGTAAACAACAAAATCCTGTTTAACACATCAGCCAACCACAAGAAGTGTCATCCAATGTCACCACATCCTCTTTCAAATAGTTAAAGTACACTATTAGCACGTGAAAGCATCTTCCTGTTCAGTGTAAAAAGAGCTATATTTCAGGGCAAATAATCTCACGTCCCAAAGAAGCCATCACATTAGAACCCACATCAGTGCATGTCTGAAAAGCAAAGAGCACAGGAAGTAATGCTATACGTGCAGAACAACAGGATAAATACTGCAGAAAGACAATAACATCTGTCACTGCATGTGAGCGAGGGAAGAAACAATGCACGCACAGTTTTTTCTTTACTGAACATTATATTAATGAAACCAATTGTTCTCGTGTAATATAAAAAAAAATTAAATGAGAACCTACTTCATCCAGCCAAGATATATTTTAAGAACATCACGGTCCTTTGGTTTTGCCCTAATGATCCAAGCTTCAGGAATTACTTCTTTGAACACAGACCCGGCTTTGTCATCGTCTGTGGTCCCATTTCTGTTAATAATGTCCTCACAGGCCAATGTTTGCGGAGTCAATGTCTGAAGCTCATAGTCCCGCGGGTCATCGGGAATGTAGTATGCTCTCAAGGATGCCTCCTATGACACCAGATAAAATGCAGATTATTTACATTTGTTCACTCAGCCGTTAACCCTTCAGGACCTGTAACAGGTTTTACACGCAGTGAAAGTAACAGGTTTCACAAGCAGTGAACGACTGAATGATTAAACATGTTTGCTTACCACGACTTCTTCATTTTTTGCAATTCTTGGGACTGAGATTATTCTGGGCTGATTGCGTTTCACCGCATCATGACCATCATAAATCTTTAAACTTTGCTTGCCTGGAGAAAAAGAAAAAAAAAAAGACCATTGACATGACAAATAAGAGATCAGTCCCATGTAGGATAGATGTGTACTAATGCCACAGCAAGGTTCAAAATTGAGAATCTTGACGATTCAAAATAAATCAGGCAAATAAAATATTTATTTTTATTCATTATTGCACAGAAACTCCAATTCACTTCAAGAGGACTTTCCATGCAAAAAAATGTCCCAGCTCAATAATTAAGCCCTATGGTTAGTTATTTTCTCATTTGTACTTTTGTTCTATTCAGATAGTTTGAGTTGAGTATTTTCATTCTTTTTTTTTTTATGTAATCAAAGTATGTGAACCAAATTATATTTGGGTGTTTCACTGGAGTATTTTGTAATAGTCTTGCTACAAGATTTTTCCTAGGCCAAAAAAGAAATTAATGTTAGACCATGTTTTGAGCCTGCTTGGCTTTAGCATCGTATTTAACAGGGTAATTTCCATTATGGCGCCATTTCAATTATTGCACACATTTACCCCTTTTACTGCCAAGGTACGACCTGTGTGGCCAATGCATTTTTTTACATTTTTACAAAGTGATTTTTAAACCACGACTTGTGTGCCAGTTTTCTGATGTACCCTAGCAAAACCTTTATTTTTAGTTATTTTTTTTTTATTTTTAGTCATTTTTTTTTAAAGAGAAGTTGAATTTTAAATTGGTGTTGGTCCCATGGGCATATTTGGTCATATAACCCCATTAACCCAATTAGTATGCAAACAAGCAGGAATAAATGTTCCAATTTTTGAATGGCTGTATGTAATATGGCTATCCATATTGTCTGGAGGAGCTATATTAACATTACATATATAAACCTTCATTGTGTCTACTTGAAGAAAATGCACACAATATATTGGTAATCACGCACATTAAAAGATGAATCAACGGTTATACAGTAAATACAGCAAGTGCAGTTGTTACCGCAGTGCTAATAAAGGGCTGTATAACAAAATACAAACTACAAGTATCTAAAATATGAGAAAAAACAGAATGCAATAATAAAAAAATAAAAAATAAAAATAAAAAAAATCAGCACTACGGTTTCAAAATTGGCTAAACATAGATTATTAGTCACAGCATATGCTGTGCTTTTTTGGCATTCTGTGGCTACTGATCTTTAGAAACTCCTTGTAGTTAGAACTTTTAGAAAATATTACATTGAATACATCCCCTTTTAATTTAGTTCATGTTTCCACATGAGAAAAATGGTCAGAAGTTCCAAAGTAACATTAACTAGTTTTTCTAATTTCTCCTGCGCCTAGACAATTTATATTGTCTGAAAGTGGACAACCAGAGGAATCCTGGGATGGGTCACTTCGAACTACCATACAAAGGTTATTATATAAAACTAAGAGACTGTCTCATTCTATGACAGGAGAATCATAGCATAGTTTTATTATATCTAAGCACCAGGTTGTGGCTTCATTTCGACACCACCAGGCAGAGTTCTACTCTCACGAATACTGTATGGAGGAACCCTCAAATGACAACCGGGCAAGTTTAAGTAGCAATCATGCTTTCCTTCTTACAGTTATAGGTTTGAAGCAGGGGGTCCCCAGACATATATATATTATATATATATATATTTATACAGGGTACTCCCCTTACCTCCGTAGGGAGCCGGTTCTGTGGCTCGGGGAAAGTTACGGCGGCCATCTTGCAGTTGGCACCGGATATTGTGTATGGGCTGTGTGTAGCGCGGTGGCCATGTTGTGGTTGGCGCCACCGGGAGGGCCTAGAGACCAGGAATATCCTCCGCGGGACTGTAGGCAACGAGGCAGTCCTCGGGGAGCCGAGGAGGAAGGTAGTGTCCGTGTAGCCTATCAAGCTCCCGGACTAGGCCGAAGCCTGCACCTAGGCCCCAGATAATTCTCCCTCACCGCAGATAAGTGAGCAGGGCTGGCCCTCTGAATAGGTAGCCCCTGTTAGTGAGGGAGCACAGTGGAGAAAACTGGAGTGCAGAGGGAGGCTTCCCACTGTGGCCTGTGGACCCCACCATCACCCGGACCTTAAGGTGTGATGGGCTTGTGTTGGAGACCCCGCAACATGGGACGCTGTTGCTGTTCTTGCCCTGGTTGGACCTTAAGCCAGGAAGGTATTGTGCACCAATGCGCATAACGCCTGCAGTTTCCCTTGGGGGTAGGGAAGGGGTGTTACATATTATATATATATTTATTATACTTGCACACACAGTCTTTAACTCTGCCCTCTCGATCATTCCTCACATTCAAGTCCTGCCATCTCCACCTACAAAACATCGCCATAATACGCCCTTTTCTTACTCATGATGCAATTAAAATCCTAACTCACGCACTCATCTTGTCCCGATTCGACTACTGCAACCTTCTCGTAGTTGGCATTTCTCTCGTCTGCCTATATTCACTCAATTCAAAATGCTGCTGCCAGACTAATCTACCACACTCATTGTTTTGCATCTGCTGCTCCACTAGGTCAATCCCTACAGCGCCCCCCCTTATCCTCTACAATTAAATTCAACATCATAGCTCTGACTTGCAGTATAAAACCCTTCACGTCCAATCCGTTTCCCCCCATTTTTCAGACATTTAAACGCTCACGGGAATTCTCACCTTTTTAAGTCAGCCCCTCAGGCCTCCCCCAACCCAAATGGGACCAGCCATGCGGTTGGACCAAACTCCCCGCAATTGGACATCAATATCCCCAAGCTGTGCAGCTGGACCATACGTCATGCATACTTTGTCCCTCCATGAGCATCCACTCATGCATTTTGTTTCAACCTTGCCACTTATTCCGTCTAGATTGAATTCTCTAACGAGTAGGGTCCTCATTAAGTTTAATTTCTATTTGTTCATTCTTATTTTGTAGGTCATTCTGTTTATGTAATTCTATGCCTCCCTTGCATCGCGCTGTGGAGCTTTGTAATCAAGAATATAAATATACACACATACAGAGACACAAAGGGCAAAAATATATTTTAATTGCTGTAACATACTTATTGCCTTAACAGGCAGCGTTGCGTTTACACAATGTTTTTATTTTTACATGATTGGAGCAGGGGGCCTCAGGAGCAGAACTGTGCTGATTTCAGCTCTGGGCACCTCCTGCTTCCAGAGATACTTATCTCCATAGCAGTGCCGGTATCCCTGCAAGTATGGAACTGTGTACCCAACATAATGGCGGCTTCAAATGTTCCACAAGCCAGTAGGAAGCTGTGAAGTCATCCGTTGTGGCTTTGCATTGGCCCGCGTGACAATGACATTTAAATTCATAGAGATACCGGCAGCCCTATGGAGGTAAGTATCTCCGGCAGAAGGGGGTCCTTGGAGCTGAAATTAATTGTTCAGATCTGGAGACCCCCTGCTTCAATCCTGCAATTAAAAATAATACTAAATGTAATATTATAACGTCAACCATTTTCTAAACTTTTTCCTGACGGATCTTCAAATCTTGATTTAGGCAGGCAATGTAACTACTGTGTAGGAAAAATGATCAATCCTTTTTTTGTGTGGATTGTATCACATTTTTGGAATCAATAAAAACTCTACATCTGACACAGAAAATTAACTATGTATAATTAACTGTGCATAAATTCATTATGTATAAAGTACAACATTATCTGAAAGGACAACTGTTGAACATACTGTATTGCATTCTTGTAATAGTTTATAGCCCCTTATTGGTGGCCTGGTGTTTACCTTTGAATATACAAATATTATTCAGTATTCCAGGTTGTCAACTTCACAGTTATAAAGCTAAAGTGAAGTCAATGTATATCGATGTACTGTACCATATTGAAGGTATTTGTTCCGTACATATAAATAGAAACAGTTGTCTGAAGAAAAAATTATCAATCTGCTTAAAAGGATTTCCTGGCGTACAAGAGAGGTGGTGTGTTCTAGGAAACCAATCCAAGGTCTACACTGTGTAGTAGTTAATGCCCTTCCTGTGCACGACTATTTCCAAATTACCACGCTTCCTTCCCTTTTTATGCACATTTTTAGGCACACCGCTTTGTAATAATTGTATCTTTGTTTTCCCTTTTTGAAACTGATGTCAGTGTAACCGTAGGAAATCCTGCTCAACATCTGAACTCAAGCAAGACATACCATGATTTTGAAATTCCCTATGCAGTATGATTCATTTTAATTACAAACTCAGTTTAATTGATGACAGATAATTATAGTAACAAAAAACAATGGACTATTTGCAAACAACGGTAGTTGCAAAAATGGTGTGTTTTTTTTTGTGTATCAAGCCTGAAACATTTTAAAGTCTTGGATATATTATATAATGTCAGGAAAAGCTAAACAATTCAAAGAACTGTGTGCAGGCAACATTTTAGTTTTACAAGTAAAATTAATTTATCCATATTCATTTGGAAAATACTTGAAAAGGATGAATTAATTTAAATCATAATAACAAAGTTGACAGAATAACTACAACTTAATTATATTAAAATATATCGTGTTTAAAAAAAGGGACCCCTTTAATTTTTCATCATATCTCATCTATTTCTCGCTTTAAAACGATGACAATTTGCACAATTGTAGGTCTGTTAAGACTATATAAGAAGCATAATGTAGACAATCAACTGATGACATAATATAGTGACTTCAATGTAGTTAACAAGTACCAGATACACTGTAGGTTCATGCTAATTAAGCGAGAAACAAGAGTTTTTCGCTTGAAGCTAGTAAATGTGTTAAACTGTTGTAATCTAATCTGAAACACTAAAATTACTATACATTTTTAGTTCAAAGTATGGTTCAAAGTGAGTGTTCAAAATATCATCCTCCTGCTGAAATGCACAAAGATGAGAGCGCCACTGTCTGATTGCATAATCAGACACGTGGATCCAGCTGCTCACTCTCCTGAATGCTATGTTTGACAAATTTGTTTCTTCAGATCTGCAAGCGAAAATCTTTTATCAGGAAATATTTTATGTAAGTGTTTTGGACTAGATAAACTGGAGAGAAACTCCCACTGCAGCTTCAATTGTATAAAATAAAGGACGCGAGGGTGCTATTGGGGCAAAAAAGACCAACAACTCGAGAAAGGAAAGGAACCCAAATTTGAGAGCACTCCATCACTGAACTTGGATGATATATGTAGAAATTAAAATGTAACCTTTATTATGAACAACTGATAAAATAAAGGGCTTTAAAATAAACAATGCAATGGCGCCTAGAGGGAACCAATGGGAGTGTAATAGCTCCAGATAGGGAATAAATCCCAATTACAGTGTTTCAAGTGTAAGCACTGTGCCTAGGTGTGAAACTAAATTTGGCCGACTTCCAAGGAAACAGGAGATACAAAAGGGTATGAATAATAACCATGGCTAAAATGCCTTGAGCTGGTCTGGGTATATCAAAGTTCATAAAATAGAACTAAAGTTCTCTAAAGTTGGTGGTTGCTGATATATCCAGCAAATCCAAGAACAATACAAAAGTAGGTATGCCAAAGTAGAGTGGTTTGGTAGTGAATCACCAAAAATGGCAATAGCCTACTGTATAGGTAGAATTAACCTGTGGGTTAATAAAATGGTAACGTGGAGTACCTGATGTTATGTGTGGAATTTTGTGGTGCAGCGTTTTACCAGGGATATATGCCTTGTTTTTTCTATTAGTATCTCTCTCAAACGTTTTTGCACACGGAGGCATCTAGACTCGAGGATTCAAACTTCAAGGATATTTCACCCTGCAAGTGAAGAATGACCCTGCAAACTGAAGTTAAGAAAACTCCTATGGTTGTGTTTCTCACTAGGGAGTGACAAACATCATTTATTCAATCAACAGTGAGTATTACTCCAATTATTGCTGGACTTATAATTTGTACCGGAGGTGTGATGTCTATGCGTTTGAATATACATATGGTCATCTGACCGCAGTTCAATGCTAAATCCTCTTAGAGTACATTTATCCAGTCAAGTCTTGCATAAGAGTTTTCCTCAGCCTCTTTTTTTCTATTGAATTGCATTATTGAAAGAATGTAGGATTTTGTACGGTGAATTGCTTTCTTTTTTAGTGTATTCAACCTATTGGAGCCCCAGCCACCTTTCCCTATTGAGGGTAATCTCGACTGAATTTGTAGCAAGATATGCCGAAAAATACAAGGGGTCCTGGTGACACACACACACGAGGAGATAGGTGAGAAAATGTATTTAATACATAATAAAAATGATCCACCTTTTCAGAACCAACAAATTGCCCCCTTCATCAGGGGGGCACGCACTGCCCTGATGAAGAGGCCCCGAGTTGGCTCTGAAACATTGGATCGTTTAGATTATGTACTATACAGGCATACCCCGCATTAACGTACGCAACGGGACCGGAGCATGTATGTAAAGCGAAAATGTACTTAAAGTGAAGCACTACATTTTTCCCACGTATCGATGCATGTACTGTACTGCACTCGTCATATACGTGCATAACTGATGTAAATAACGCATTTGTAACAGGCTCTATAGTCTCCCTGCTTGTGCACAGCTTCGGTACAGATAGGGAGCCGGTATTGCTGTTCAGGACATGCTGACAGGCGCATGTGCGAGCTGCCGTTTGCCTATTGGGCGATATGTCCTTACCCGCGAGTGTACTTAAAGAGAGTGTCCTTAAACCGGGGTATGCCTGTACATTTTTTTACCCATCTCAAGTGCAGGGTTTCCTTCTTGTGTTGTGTCTTTATGCTTTACTAACGACGCGTGCACTTGTCAACTGTGAGCTAGTTATTTTTGTGTATGTGCTTTCTCCCCCCTTTTGAGACAGATTAAACACCACACACACACACACACACACAACACAACACACAACACACACACACACACACACACACACACACACACACACACACACACTTTTGCATTTAACCATTTACTTTAAAATAAAAAAGTTTAAATCTCTTGTACTTAAGCACATTACAGAATGCCAGAGTCATGATCTATTCAAAATTAAAGTAAAATAAAAAATAGTAGAGGAAAATGTATCTGTGTGCCCAAGAAAGTTGAATTTCCTTATAATACTAATAAAATCAAAGAGCAGAAAATCCACTTATCTGTGTGTTAGACATTAAAACACTATAAGAATGTTTGTAGAATGTGAAATGAACACATTGCCAGAAGGACCACAGCACAGACAGTGCCACCATGAAAATAAACTCTCACATCTCCTCCGCTCCCTCTCTGGCACAATAATCCCCATCTTAACTCACCTTTTTAACCACTCTCACCTCCGGCACATTTCCCTCTTCTTTCAAACATGCACGCATCATGCCCATTCTAAAAAAAAAAAACCTCTCTGACCCAGCCTCTCTCTGTAACTACTAAGCTACCTCTTCTCCCTTTTGCCTCCAAGCTACTTAAGCGACATGTATACAGCCGCCTATTTCACTTGCTCTCCTTCAATTTGCTGCTTGACACTTTGCAATCTGGTTTCCATCCTCGACACTACACTGAGACAGCCCTAACAAAAGTGGCCAATGACCCCATCTTTCTGCACACTCTCCACTCCATTGACCTCCGTGACATAGACCTCTGCTGTTTCAGACCCTACCTATCCAACCACTCCTTCAGTATTTACTTCTCGTGTCTTCTCTTCACCCCCTCTTTCTATTGGGGTCCCACAAGGCTCTGTCCTAGGACCTCTGCTATTCTCACTCTACACCATCTCTTTTGGTGAACCAATACAATTTTTTTCTTTCAGTATCATCTTTATTCCAATGACATCCAAATTAACTTCTCCCCCTCTTTCCTGTCCCGTGTCACTGTCTCTCTGCAATCTACTCCTCGATGTCCCACCGTTACCTGAAGCTCAACATGTTCAAAATACCATTTTCCCCTTCCACTGCAACACCTACACCCAAACTCTCCCTCACAATCAATAATACCACAAATTTCATTAACAACTCAAGCCCCGTGGAGCTTACAATCTATGTTTTTTGGTGCCTGAGGCACAGGAAGATAAAGTGACTTGTCTTTCACTCACTGAGCCACTCCCTCTCCCTATATTATTAGGTTACGTTGTTCCCCAAGAATGATCTTTTTCCCCCTCTTACAATTCCAATTCATGTTTGGTTGTTTCAGTGACTATCTCTAGTAAGCATTTAAATCCCTTTATGGATCCCTTTTGGGGGGCTCGGTTTCTCAGGAATAGACAGTAGCATGAAAAGTTTATTGATACTATGTCACAACAAGATAGGGATTCAATCATACAGACATTTGAGCATACCTCTCAGACTGATTGCAATGGATCACAGATAATTTCGCTCTTGAGGAAATATGATAGTATTTTGTTGATGGGGGAGATGGTGATTGGAGAGTCTTATGCCAGATTCTGTTAGGAGGATGGCTGTGTGGTGATGGCTTTGATGTAAATCTTTGAAAATGCTAATATCTGTTTTATCTTTTTATTATTATTTGTATTAATGTGTTGAATTTTGAAATTATAAGTATGATGAGCAATACTAAAAACTATTTTGTGTAAAAGTATGTTTTTCTGTGTTTCTTATTTTTTTAAATGTTGTTATTTTTTCCTATATTGTAGTGTTGTTGTTTAATGTTTGGAAAACCAATAAAAAAAGAAAGTTGCATGAATTTATCAAAACTAAGGGGGTAACCCCCTATGAGTGATGAGTGTTTATACTCCCAAGTGCTTAAGACATTTTGGTGCTAGCAATATTTAAAGGAGGTCACCCTGCTCGGGTTGTATTACATTTTTTTTATTACAGTGGGTTAAACTCCACTCTGGGTACCCTTTGGTTCCCCAGATACTTACCAGGGAAGGGGCCGCCAGTTGCATCCAGTCCAGGGGAAACAAAATGGTGGTTTATATTACGCGTTACACAGGCCAAAACTAAGCAGCAAAGTCATAAGTTGCGGCTTCCTGTTGGCCCACATGACGCGGAGATTTAAATAGCAGTAAGTAGCCGATGGTAACTTATCTTGGAAACTAGGGGTCCACGGTGCTAAACTTTACATGGTTCAGCTCCATACACCCTTTGTTACCAGTGAAAAAAAGTGTGACAAAATCTGCGCTACTAATTGTTAAAACAGTGAAAAAATGTGTATGTATGTATGTATATATAAAATCAAAAAATAAATAGATGATACCGTTCTGTGGATAACGAAATGATTGTTTCGTTAGCCACAGAACGGTATCATCTATCTATTTTTTGATTATTGAAGCTCGGCTAACACGGTACTGATACCATATATATATATAGTGGTTGACAAATCACCAAAAAATCTACTCGCCACCTAGTACCAAACGTGTGCTGCTTGGGCCAATATTTACTCGCCCGGGGGTTAAATCCACTCGCCCGGGGCGAGCAAATGTATAGGTTTGTCGAACACTGTGTGTATATAGAAGATATGAGATAGATGATAGAGGAGATATATATATATTAATATATATATGATGAATATTATTATATATATATATATATATAAATATAATATATATATATATATATATTATAATCTCTCTCTCTTTTGGTGATAACCAATACAATTTTTTCTTTCAGTATCCTCTTTATTCCAATTGACATCACAAATTAATATATATATATATATATATATATCTTATATAATTATATATATATAATGCAAGCAAACAACCAGCACCCTGTAGTTATGAAAAATCCAGATGACTAATCCCATAGGTAAGATAATGAAGATATTACCAGATAAAGTCCAGCAATGAGGAGACGCACACCAGGAATGATATTCAAATGATTCTGTATTGTAGCCCTGCCCTGAAGGTCGCTCTTGCAGACCGTTCCTGCTCTACCACCTGTCTCCCCTGTAATCATCCTA
This sequence comes from Ascaphus truei, assembly GCA_036426205.1. Taxonomy (NCBI): domain Eukaryota; kingdom Metazoa; phylum Chordata; class Amphibia; order Anura; family Ascaphidae; genus Ascaphus; species Ascaphus truei. The sequence goes on along the minus strand of WSYH01001401.1, from coordinate 37,788 downwards.
AACGCTGCTCGAAAGAATATCTACTCTTTCCTAGATCTGTTCAGCATCTCCCCTCCTGAAATCCCTCTCCTGTGCTCCGACAAATCCCGCATCTCACACTCCATTCTTCTCCTCACTTTTAAAGCTTTACACTCTTCTGCCCCTCCTTACATCTCAGCCCTAATTTCTCGTTTATGCACCATCCAGACTTCTTCGTTCTTCTCAAGGATTCTCTTTCTACCCCCTTTTTATCAAAAGCCCTCTCCGCCTTAAAACCTTTTCACTGGCTGTCCCACACCTCTGGAATGCCCTTCCCTCAGTACCCGACTAGCACCTCTCTCTATCCACCTTAAGACCACCTTAAGACACATTGCTTTAAAGAAGCTATGAATAGCACTGTGGATATTCTTAAAACATGATACATAACGCTTGGCCTCTGCAGACGCACTTCCAGAACTTCCCTCCTACTGTCTCTGTACGTTCTCCTACCACCACTTAGACTGGTAAGCTCCTCGGGGCAGGGCTCCTCTTCCTTAATGTACTTATGTCTAAAGCACTTATTCCCATGATCTGTTATTTAATTATATGTTATTTATTTGATTACCAACATGTATTACTACTATGAAGCACATGTACATTAGTGGTGCTATATAAATAATGACATAACAATCACACACACACAAATACACACACACACACACCACACACACACACACACACACACAAACACACACACACACACAAAAACACAACACACACACACACACACACACACACACACACACACGGTCAGGTTCGAGCATGGCAGAAAGAACAGGGAGTAGAGGTAGGGGAGTAGGTGAAAGGTGCCCACAGTTGTAGTAAAGATCAGGCCCCCTTTTATTGTGTTTCAGGTAGGGACAGTGTCCCATCTGTAAGGATCCCATAGTATGGCCAGAGGAGAAAAGAGCATGTCCCAGTAACGGGAATACAACATGCCACAGTGGGTAAAGCAAAGATGCCCCCAAGAGGTCTGGAGGTAAGCTCTAAAAGCAGATCCCTATCTACAGTATTCAGTAACTCTGAGAAAGTGGCACATCCAACGCAGGCTGAGAGGTAACCATAATGTTACAAGTATCAGCCATGATCTCAGCAGGGGCACAAAGTAAACAGGATACTAAAGATGTTGTTAAGAAGGATTGCCCGGTCCACAATATGAAGCTAGTACAGTAACCAGTAAGAGCACCTCCCATGAGTGTTGAGAGGGCACACAGGGAAGACGTTTAAAGAATGATCGTAGTATGTATGAAATGAAGTACAACTATGTCAATCAACATATAATTGGACAACAGTTTTCCCAAGCATGCGTACATAAATAAAGATTGGTATTGTACTCTAAAAACTCCTGGCCCCCATCTATTACACCGCCCAGCCGACTACAGACGTCCCCTGAGACAAGGTAAATCAATACTGATGAATAATATACCTTTACACCGATGTAACCTCCCTAGGGAGCCGGGCAGGGAGAGTTACAAATACGTACTTGAATCAGCTGATATCTGCATTTCTTTCACTGATCCTTGTGTTATGCCGTCAACTTCATGATCTTCATCTGTGAAAATAAAGCTCAACTTATTACAATGCGTATAAATCGGCTCTAAGATTTATTATGTGCTTGGGTGTCAATCTTATAAATACTGACATCTTTAATATTAAGGGCAACTACTAGTAAGTTTTCTTTTCTAACACGATTCAAAGTTGATACAGCTGCATAAAGCAAGACAGTTGCTAAACAATGTCACATGGAATTGGGTGCACTCCAGGCTGTAACTCTGATACAATTTCAGTGAAGGAGAACAAAACCAAACAAGTATCTGTCTTTGTAAGGCAGTGCACAAACTGTATCCTGTGCCTTAGCAACGTAAATGTTTACACTTATTAGGAAACAAGCAATGCTTGTGCCAGAAGACTAGGGTCCCCTTCACATACGTAGATGTTGTGTAAAACAAGTGTTAACACAGTGCAGCAAAAATGTGCGATTACTTAAGGCAGGGGAGAGCAAACTTTTGCTGCTGCGCCACCTGCCTTCCCTCCGCTGGTGCGCGTGCCCCCTCTCTTACCTTGATGCGGCGTAAAATGACACGCAGCGTCATTTGACATCACATGACCCCGCGACGTCATTTGACGCCACGTTGCCATGGACACGAGTGATGCGGCAGAGTCAAGGTAAGTAATTGTAAAGGCATCACGCGATCCCCCGGCATTTAATTTTAATGCCTCAGGGAAGAGTGCGGGGCCCCTGCAAAGGCCAGCGCCGCCCCCCCCCCCCCCCCCCGAAAAATCATCTGTCCCCCACTTTGCGAACCGCTGACTTAAGGTGTCAAAAGATTCAAATATTAAGAATTACTACTGTTGAGAACACAAAAATGTTAAATACCAAGATAAGCAAAAGAAGGGTCTGTAGCCATGTTGGTCCTTTCTTCTATGTAGTAACTAAGGAGGGAGAGGGAGTAGGTGGTATGATACCTTTTATTGGACCAACAAGTAGTTGAAATTTTACAAGCTGTCAAACCTCTCATGGTCCTTCATCACGCATGGCAGAAATACAGACACTGTATATATATATATATTTATTTATGTTTTTGTAAGTAGGGTTGCCAGGTGGCTTCTCCAAAAATACTGGTCACAATGGTGAAAGGTTCGATGCACTCCATGAAAAAGTCGGTGTGGAGGTATGTTTTTTTTTATAAATTATCTGACCGTTATGTCATTTTTGTTCTACATTTTATTCCATGTATGCACCAATTTGCACCATTTCATATTCTATTTCATAAAAATATTCTGAGAACAAGGGGGGGACAACACATTTTTACACATTTTTACTAACTAGAATATGAAATGGTGCAAATTGGTCCATACTTGGAGTGCAATTTAGAAAAAATGACTTAACGGTCATAATTTATAAATAACATACCTGCAATCATACTCTTACCTCCCTCATCCCTACCCTCTCACCCACATCCTTTCACCCCTCCCCCATTGAACAGAAAAACACAAACAGGCAGACTAATAAGACTCAGACAAGAGACACACTCCCAGCCTCTCTCTCTGCTCCACACTGTTTCCTCCTCCTGATTGGCTGCATTACCCTGCAGTAGCATATTTTGTTCCATCCACATGAAATGCACCACTGGCCACTGTCCCATAAAGTATCACAAACTTTTGGTCTCTCGTCCTTCCTTCTTCATCCTGGGATTAATGATCCAGGAGGTCCCAGCAGACTCTGCAACCACCGTCTAGCGGGTCTAAGGAACTGTGCCAGCCTTCCTTCTTTAGCTGGGGAGCACTTTCTCTGTCGCCTTCTCTGGGACAGCAATCTCTCTCTGTCTGGCAGCTTCCTGTGTCTTTCAGAAGACTTCCTCATTCACTCATGAGTCCAGACTGATTAGACAGCAGCTGCTGCTGGGTTATCTAGGGCAGCAGTGAGCAAACTGGGGGGCGCAAGATTATTCAGGGGTGGCTGTAGAGGGAGAGGGGGGTTGGCCCGGTATTAAAGGGGTTGCACCCCATATGGCCACCCCCTGACCTCACCAGGCAGGCAAGGGGTTAACTGGACTGCGGTCCAGGAATGTGGCTTACACTTTGTCATGTCATGAAAAATGTATGTTCCCCTGTTTCATTATAATCCTGTATTTTAATGTTTTAAAGTGCATTTCTGTATCTCCAGTTCTGGAGGTCGCAGAGAGTTGATATTTGGCCAATGTGTGGAGTCACTGTAGGCATTAAGAACTGGCAAATTTCGACCCACTGAGCCCACCAGAATGGAACCTATTAATATGTGTAGATATTAAAGTATATATGTATGGTATTTTGGATCTGCTCTGAAAATGCAGACCATCTGCTATGCTAATAGGTCATGAAGGGCAGCCGGCTAATTGAGCCTAATCACTGTGATCAAAAGTTAACTGCCCGGATTGTTTACACTAAGTACTAATCAACAGACCAGTACTAATCAGCAGACTCTGCCACTCTAATTGTTACCTGAGGGTGGAGAATCATCAAACTGTAGTGGTTTGTAAGTGTTATGTCTACACCTACAAACAATGCAGATACTTCATTTGGAAGACTGGTCGTTGCACCTGATTTAATTATGGGGCTACCCATAGAGTCCCAGTACACATGGGCTAATTAGCTGGGGGGCATGGGTTAATCTGTGTCTCCACGTTAGGGATTGGATACAGATAATTGTTCACCAATAGTCTGTATTCAATGTTAAGAATAGGGTTACACAGGTATATAAACTCTGTGTCACCCTACAGTTTTTAGTTCATCTTCTGATATCATCTTGAATGTCACCGGATTGCTGTAGAATTGCTAGCTGATACTTCTCCATTCCCCAACCCTAAGTAAGTGTTATCTTCTTGTCTGTTAATTGTACTATATTGCTGTGTTCACCTTTAAGGAATAAATATATTTTATTATATCTAAGCCTCGTTCAGTTCAACCCAGATATTTGGTGTTCATTATATCTTGTCATAAGCTCCCGTGACAGTGGCGCGTATGGTTGCAGAGGCCCCACGCTCTTCCCCCAAGGCATTTAAATTAATGCCTGGAGATCGCGTGAGGCCTCTGCAACTTCACTTACCTTCTCTTCAGCGACAAGTCGCCATGGCAACGCGGCATCAAATTACGACACGGGGTCATGTGACGTCACGTTGGCATGGCAACGTGACGTCTCGTGAGCCCGCGGCATCATTTGACGCCGGGAGCCAAAGAGAAGGTAAGAGAGGGGGAGGGGGCGCAAGTAGAAAAGATGGAGATTAACTCTGTGTTGAAACAGTCCTATAGGTGCCCTATTCCAGCCCCTAGAGGACAGTGATGGTATCACACACACACACACGCATGCATGCATGCATACTTACACATATAATTACAGGGGTATACCAAATAAGTAAACATGGGAAGGATGTTGATCCAGGGATTCATCTGATGGCCATTATTTAGTCAGGAAGGAATTAATTTCCCCCCTTATGAGATACCATTAAATGATCTTTCATTGGGGTTTTTTGTTTGCCTTCCTCTGGATCAACATACAATCTACGATAAAGTATATTTCGTCTAAATTTAGCACAGGTTGAACTTGATGGACGTATGTCTTTTTCAACCGCATCTACTATGCAACATATAACTACAATATTTAGTATTGTAATTCAATCACAAAGTGTATATAAATATAAAGTACATAATATAAAGAGCATATTTTAAACAAAAATAGTGTAACATTGATAAAAATGTTTTTATGAAAGGTGCATACAGATATAAGATACAAATAATATTAAATATTCTTCAGTATTAATGTATTCCATTAATTTGAAATGAAGATTGACTGGGCGTGTTTTTTTTTTTTTTTTTTTAAAGGTTCATCTCCATGTATATTTTCCTCTATTCATTCTAGAACTGTCAAATAAAACGTTTTATATTTACCATTGTGTTTCCAAAATAGAGGATAAGGGATTTTTTGTCTCTGGCTTTTCATTTCCTAACAGTACGCACAAAGTACAAATTGCTACACGCACATTCCAACAGGTATACTACTTACTTTGAAGAACATGATATTGTTTGATATGATATGATAATTTTGTCCCATACTATTGCTTTTAAACACTTTTTTTATTTTTTAGACCCTTACAATTCTCTTTCATAAATTACAGGGACAAAACTTGCTGCTTGCAAAATGTAGATCTTTCTCGCTGTAGAAATACACTTTCTTATATTTAAATTACTAGGTGATAAAATGCATCCTATTAGTTTGACTTTGCTTCCCCATTTCTGCCTAAGTGTTCGTCTGCCAGTAGCAAAGGCTACTTGAAGTATTTTATTTATTTATTTTTCAAAGTGTTTTGCTTCTCTACAAAAACTGGTAATAAAAGCGGATTGCCGATCAATTTTAAATTGTTTTTAAAATTTTATTTTATTCAAAACCAAAATTTTGTCTAGATATAGTAATTTTTCCCAAAAATCTTTCCTTAAAATAACATTTAGTCCTTTGTAAAGATTATCCGCTTCTAATATACCATTTCTTATATTTATTTTTAAACGGTTTATTTATTGGATTTATTTTGCCAATTACAGTTTCAGGAAAAAAGGATACAGAAATAAAAAAAAAAGGGGGTGGGAAGGGCGAGGGTAGATTGGTACAAGTATAGCAATACACTCCAGACATCTAGTTACACATTCAGCAACAACAAACATATGGTTTCACAGTTGCTGTGTACAAACACTGAATTCCAGCACAGTATATATTTTATCAAAGGGCAAATGCAGGGCTAATAAAACAACCAATTGTGGAGGGCTCGCTTGCTTCAAATGATTAGCTATAGATAGAACATTTGGTAGCTGTTAAAATATGAGAAACGCGTAATCGGGCGTTTTTTGTAATGTGTGAAATGTCCACATTCAGGAATACAGTACAAGGGTCCCGCGGGAATTTTTACTTTCAAGAGGTCATGAATAACCATAAATATTTGAGCCTGTGAGATCGTCAGACATGTCCACCAGATATGCAACATGGTGCCTAGTTTCCCAGAATTCCTCCAACAGGTATTTGACACCTCCGGAAACATTTAATCAAGTCTCTCTGGGACCAGGTACCACCTGAACAAAATGTTATAACCATTTTCTGCAATATCTGTACAAATTGAGATTCTAGACGTCTTAACAGAGATCGAGTACCACGTCTCAAACGGTATATCAAAGCCCAATTATTTTCCCCATTTCAACATATCAGATTTTTGAGTATGAATATTATACTATTTTTAATACAATTTCTTCTTAACCATAATCATTTTGTAGAATGTTTATCCCATTTTACGTGACAGGGATGATGGGAATAAGCATCAGTATGATGCTACCCAAAATAGGCTTCCTATAATTAGTACATTGCAGAACACCTTTATTTGACAATAAAGTAAGATTTTAAGAATATATAGATGTATCAATACTTTGCATGGTTAGTACAATATTACCACCACTCTCACTAAGGTAATGAAGAAAATATGTTACATCTTCCCAACCCTATCAGGACATCATAATATACTGTACCTACTCCACAGTACCATATTCTCTTAATATGTTTTGGCATCAGAGAAAACACATTCCCTCCACCAGAATCCTAAATACAGACAGACACATGCTGGTGAAAAAAGGGTACCCATAGTCTTACGCCTTGCAAAGCCATGTTTCCTTAGAATATCATTGGTATGCATTAAAATAAATGTAATGGCCTTTAGGAGACAGGAAACAATCATTAAAAGTATCCCACTTTCCAGAACAAGAATTTTCATAAACCGTCTACATCTACATTATGAACAATAGGATATAAAGACTGAACTTCCTGGGTTATCCAGATAAAGTGACTGGCCCATCTCTTGTTCTCTCAAAATCTAAACAGTAGATGTTGAATCCTGAAGGTGAAGTGGTGGTGTTCTAACCAGCTTCTTCTGTAAATGCATATCTACATATTCACTAAGGCATTCTGTAAAAGAAGGAATCCTTGCAACACTTGGTCTTCCTTTTATATATTGCATATATTATATTAACATCACTTTATGTAGTTTGGATAAAACAAACAACTAAGATATTTTTGGACTACTATTCCAGGCATATTTAAAAAAAATGTCAGTACCTTATATTCAAATGCTTCCTGTAAAATGCATTTCAATTCCATTGTATGCTGCTGTACTTAATGGGATCAATACTTCATCTTGAATCTCTTTTTTACCATCAAGAATACATTCAAATGCACAAGTTTTTAGATATAACAACTCCCCCCCCCCCGCTTTATCTGCCTTTCTTATGACGGAAATTAGTATTTTCTCAACTCTCCCAAGACATTTTTTGTATGAAAATATTACTTTGTTTTAGTAATTTCACACTGTACGTTTTTGTTGTTGTAAATATGCACTGATAATATTGTGACCTTGATATTTGTACACACTGTGATTAAGGTGATGAGATTATATATTGTGGTTATAGGTTGATAATTGTATATGTAGTCCTATTAAAAAAATGTATTAAGTGATGGTGTCATACAAGTTATAAAAGGTGTGAACATGTCATAAAAGGCCGGGTTTGTGATGGGAATGCAATCTTCCCTCTGAGGAAGTAGGCAGAGCTAACGCAGTGTATCCCCACCTTCACTTTGTACACTGCAGGTAAGCAACAAAACGTTTGGAACTCCATGAAGCAGTGCCACGTGGTGCATTTCATGTGGATTTTCCTGAACTAGCAGAAGGTCTCACTTGAATGAGCATGCCGTGGTAGGGGAGCTGGGAGATGGAAAGCATTAGTAAGCGTACATTTACCTTGCTCAGTTTGTAGACTTTCCGATATTCTAAAACAATGCATTTTGCTGAAGTTGCGTGTGTGTAAACAAACACAATTCGGTGGAAGCATCATATCTCTGAGTCTTCCAAAAGTACATTCATGTATCAGAATAATATAGCAAGCAGCATGTGCCTACAAAGAAAGAAAGCAAAAAGTATTCACATATAAACCAGTCACAGTAGATTTTTGGGGGGATGTGTGTTTGTGTGCAAAGAGAGGCGAGGTGTGAAGGCAAGGCAGTGAGGCGAGAAAGAGGAGAGAGAGGCCTCCTGTAGTAAGCAATGAGAAGGTGTCACAGATGTCACAGTCAACACAGCATATAAGCAAATAGATCCAGCACACTTGAAGCCAAAGGAGACAGAAACGATCACCATCAAATAACTTCACCTTCTTGAAAAACTCTGTGCTAGATCTATTTGCTTATATTGTGTGTATGTGTCTCCCTGGCAGTCCAGGGACCCCTGCTGTGTTAATCCGATGGGTCATTAGTCAATGCAGAAATGCCTTAAATTAGCCAGGTTACTCCCAGCATGTACCCAGCATGTAACCGGGTTTAAGGCAAGCCTTAGAACACTAGTTGTCTCTTCTGTATATATGCATGTGTGTATGCGAGTGTGTATGCGAGTGTGTATGTGTATACACACAGAGTTAATCTCCCTAGAGAGGCCAGCAGCAGCTGCTGCCTAATTTGAGCAGGCTGAACAAGGAAGTGTTCTAAGGCAGACATAGAGAGCTGCTATAGAGAGAGACTGTTTTCCCCCAGAGAATGGGGGAGATAGAAAGTGCTCCCCAGCTAAAGAAGAGGCTGGCACAGATCCTTAGACCCGCTGGACGGTGGTTGCGGAGTCTGCTGGGACTGCCTGGGTTGTTAATTCCAAGAAGAAGGAAGGACGAGAGACTGTCCTTAAACGGGGATGTCCTGTCCTTAACATTGGACTTACACAGGAGAGATTCTCTGAGCTCTCATGTGGCCGAGTTCCCCTGGGAAGGAAGGACACAAGACTGTGCTGAAGCGAGGATGTTTGCTCCAAAGGAGTAACAGATAAGCGAAATCCTTTATTGCTGTGTTCAGAGACTTCATATATGTTCAGCTATAATAGTACCTGTTTGGGGTGGTAACCAGCTTTGCTGTCCACCCAGTAAAGGTTGAAGCCAAACATGTAGTCCAAGAGGAGTAGGAGTTTGTTTTATGATTTCTTTTTGGCTTAAAGGGACTGTGGGCCTGTTCGTATATTATTTATCCCTGTAAATAAACCCCATATAGAGAAAAATAATGTTTCCCGCCTAACTCTGGGACTAAAAGATGCTACAACGTGGTGTGGGCATCACAGAGTGTATGTATGTACGTATGTATATATATCTATATAGATCTATAGATATATAGATAGAGATATATAGAGATATATATATATATATATATATATATATATATGTGTGTGTGTGTGTGTGTGTGTGTGTGTGTATTGTATTGTATTGTATTGTATGTCTTTATTTATATAGCGCCATTAATGTACATAGCACTTCACAGTAGTAATACATGTGGTAAACAAATAAATAACAGATAATATAAATAACAGATCATGGGAATAAGTGCTTTAGACATAAAAGTAACATTAAGGAAGAGGAGTCCCTGCTCCGAGGAGCTTACAGTCCAATTATATACTCTCTAATAGATGCAAAGAGACACTGGCACTCTCCAATAGATGCAAAAACAACATATTTATTGAAAAGGGGTTAAGGGGTACACACACACACACACACACACACACACACACACACACGCTTTGAATTCCATGGTTTTACATATCAGGACATAATAACAATCATCTGTTCCTTAGCAGGTCTTAAAATGAGGTAAATACAACCTCAGATGAACAACAACGCATTACATATTACACCGTGTCATGATTTATTTAACAAAACTAAAGCTGAGATGGAGAAGGTGAGCAGTCAGCACGGTCTGTCCAGGCCCTTGATGACGTAGATGCCTCTAGTGTTCCCCCCCCCCCCCCCCCGTGACGTAGAAAATCATATATTTGGGCATCTACATCATCAAGGGGCAGGACAGACTGGACTGATACAAAAAAAATACATTTACGGTACAATATTAAAATAAATCTCTTACACCATTTCCCCTCCCTCCCCGCATTCGTTACCTTGCAGGGGGAGAAACAATCCATACTTTGCCAATAGATGCAGTAAGACCCATGTTTCATAGGAACTTTCTCAAGAAAGAAATACTAACAAGGGCCAAAACCTTAACCCCTTTTCAATAAATATGTTGTTCTTGCATCTATTAGAGAGTGCCAGTGTCTCTTTGCATCTATTAGAGAGTGCCAGTGTCTCTTTGCATCTATTAGAGAGTGCCAGTGTCTCTTTGCATCTATTAGAGAGTGCCAGTGTCTCTTTGCATCTATTAGAGAGTGCTGGTGTCTATTTGCACCTGGATATCCCGTTACTGCTCTACCCGAGAACGTCAGTGCTGCCTTCGATCTACACTATCCTACAGTATATATACTGCAGAGGGGGAATAGGGGTGGGGGGGGGGGGGGATGGGGAGAGAAAAAGAAAGGAAGAGGATCATATACAATGTGTAGGGTAAGGGGATGGATCCTGAACCTGCAATACGGTTTTGGTATACTTATTTGAATAATTGTGTAATTTTCCATTTTCAATTAATGATGCAGTGGGAAGAGTAGTTTGTACATATTTGCTGTTACAAAAAAACTATTTATATTGTATGTATAAATGTAAGTACAGTATAGAGATTGTGTTACACATTTGAATAAATAAAATCATAAAGACACAATTAATTACATTTTCAAAACAAAGTACAATTCCTAAAGGAAATTGTATGAATCCATTGGATTTCATTTACAAACATTCGTCCCTTCAAAAGGGACAGATATTTCAGTTGAAATATGTGAATATGATGACATTTTGACCAGTTCTTAAAGATAAAGAGGAAGCAACACAAAAAACGTACAGGAAAAATAGAGGAAATAGAGCAATCTTATTTTAAAACACTAAAGAATCAGTAATGACTGTATGTAGGCTTGCATTTGCAAATACAAATCTAGGACCGTTCCCGCACCTGAATACCACACCATTCGCATCTCATGCCAGACAGAACTTCAGAAGAACTGCACGTTTTCTTGCAGACCTCACATCGGGCATTCGAAGACAGATTTCCCTCTCGCCAATGATGATGATATGTGTCCTACAGCCAAAGCAAAACCATTATGTACTCATAACAGGAATATGGCAATAAAAACAACAGAATGCCCCACTATTCAAGCATTTTAACGTACATATTCATAAGGTAATATGGAGTCGGTTTAGAGAGCGCTCTTAACACCCATCTCCCATGCAGAAATGTGGAAACAGTGAAAGAGAATAATTTAGGAAAGAGACAAGAAGACATGACAACGAATGAGAAGTAAAAATAAAAATCCTATCTGAAAGGGAGAAAGAAGATCTTCTCTTTAAATGTTTCCTCTAAGACCAAGGCTCGGTCTTATTTAACAAATTAGCTGGTTTTCAATCAGAACATCCGCAAATTGACAATGATCTTGCAGAAGATTCAATAGGGCTTTCAGATAAATTATAAGAAAATGTGTTGCTGAAACTTCAGGCAGCAAAAGGGTTAAGTCCCTATCAGTTCTCTTTGTGACATTTGGCAAGTAACTTTATCGCTCATGTGATCATAAACTACACCGTAAGCTCTTTGAGACATGACTTCTGTACACTCTTATCTCTCCCTACATCTCAGCTTTGATTTCCCATTATACCCTTGCTGATCTACCAGCCACCCATTTCAGCTCACCGCCGCCTACCTGTGCAACTTCCTGAGCCTCAGTACACACCAAACACATTCTCTCCCCAACTTATCAAATCTAAAAACCCACCTTCTGAATAAAGTATTTGAATGGCCTGGACTCATTCCTTCTTCCCCCTTACCCACAAATGATCTAGCAGATTTGGGCGCGGCTGTTATGCCGCAACCAAATCTCCACTGGCATTTAGCTTCTACTTGCCTCCCCGCTGGGATATCTTGCCACTGTCCACTTCGCCGCCAAGTTAAGTCCCTAACCTCACACTAAAAAAAACCTCATAATAATGGCACCCCCTACCCTAAAAAGCTTAACCTCTTACCCCAAACCCATACCCCAAAACTCTTAACCCCTTACGTGAAAATCCCTTACCCTAAAACCTTTATCCTTACCCTAAATGAACCCCTAAATTAACTTATCATGGCAGAGCGGCTGGTGGCTGAGCATCCAGCGGCTACGGGTCTCTCTATGGCCAAATGCCGGCGGAGACTTGGTCGCGACGAGTCCCTATTTTCCAAATGTCCGACCCACAAAGGTGCTTGCAAATACTCTTGGGCAGGCACTGCCATCCTCTGCACTTACTCCTTCCCCTACTTTCTCTCTAACATACTACTTACATTGCAAGCACTCTGGGGCAGGTTTTTTTTTGTTTGTTTTCCTATCATGTAAATTTCTATTGGATGCATGCATTGTATTATATTTCCCTTCATCCCAGTGTCTGATCTGTGAAGCACTGCAGACATTGTTGGTGCAAGTATATAAAAATATATATTCATACATGTGTTCATTGTACCTGTAAACACGTATACAGCAGTACACAATGGCAATACCACCTGAAAAAATATTTTTTTCTTGCCATTATTCTTTTCTGCGGTATAGTAATTATGTGGTAGAATTGTGTGATATATAATGCAGAACAAAAATAGAGCTTTCAAAATGATCTTAATAGAGCAAACTGCAAAACAATTAATCTATGCAAATTCTCTGCAGCATTAACACGATGCAACAGATCTAGACGTATGTATATGAACAATCATTATAGAGACGAAAGTGTATTGCATGACATACTAAAAATTATGGCACGGTTACATGAAAAGTGGTTTCTCTTGAGACTTTCCATTATCTCTTTGTATGATGAGATGATTTCTTATATGGCACTTTGTGCTAATCATTCAGAGCAGAAAATGGAGTATAATATATACAATAAAAACATTTAACATAGGTTGAACTAGATGGCCATAATGTCTTTTCAACCTCATCTACTATGTAACATTGTAATCATATTTTTCTTATGTACAGATCTCTGTACACTATCAAAGCTGTACATAGAATACAGCACACATAAGTTCCTGCTGCAAAGCGCTTGCATTCTAATTTGCGTGTCGCGCTACGAAAGTGTTATTACAACGAGATCATGGAAAACCATTGGCATTTTTCCCGCGATCACACTATGATTAGCCCTAGTACATTTTAATAAGTAAGGTACAAGGAAAGCTAAAACTGCAGAGTCCAGATACTGTATAGCCTGCAGTGCGACAACCAAGGCATTAACCTTTGTGGCAAGTGTTTTTAAGTTTCACCTTGTAGTGGGTGTCTGTACCAAAACGTTAAACTTTCACATTGCTCAATTTGCAGGCACAGTAGTCAAAATTATAAGGAGATACTATGTTCAAGGTGGAGGGAGCATCTCCACATCTCAATGTGTAACTGTAAGGTGTCATGTGGATGACTTCAAAAAGACATCAGACATAAGACCACACACATGGTTAGTGTACAAAATAAAGCAAAGTGGATGCAGAAAATATTTGCACCTGGATTGAAAATTGCTTGAAGGATAGACAGTGGAGTACCTCAGGGATTGGTACTGGAACCCCTTCTTTTTAAACTTGTTTATTAATGACCTTGAGGTTGGCATCGAGAGCAAAGTCTCCATCTTTGCTGATGATACTAAATTGTGTAAGGTAATAGAATCAGAGCAGGATGTAATTTCTCTCCAAAAGGATTTGGAGAGACTGGAAACGTGGGCAGGTAAATGGCAGATGAGATTTAATACAGATAAATGTAAGGCTATGCATTTAGGAAGCAATTTTGGGCACCACTACTTAGAAAAGACATTATGGAACTAGAGAGAGTTCAGAGAAGAGCCACCAAATTAATAAAGGGGATGGACAATCTATCTTATGAGAAGCTAGCTAAATTAGAAGTATTTAGATTAGAAAAGAGGCGGATATGATAACTATATACAAATATACATTCGGGGACATTACAAGGAGCTTTCAAAAGAACTATTCATTTCAAGGGCAGTACAAAGGACACGGGGGTCATCCCTTAAGGTTGGAGGAAAGGAGATTTCCCCAGCAACAAAGAAAAGGGTTCTTTACAGTAAGTTAAAATTTGGAATTCATTACCCATGGAGTCTGTGATGGTAGACACAATAGATTTGTTTAAAAAAAAAAAAAAGTTGGACTTCTTTTTAGAAAGGCATACCAAATAAGTAAACATGGGAAGGATGTTGATCCAGGGAGTAATCTGATTGCCAATTATTGGAGTCAGGAAGGAATTTATTTTTCACCTTATGAGATATCCGATGATAATTCACTGGGGTTTTTGTTTTCCTTCCTCTGGATCAATATACTGTAAGTACGGATATAGAATAAAGTATCTGCCGTCTAAATTTAGCATAGATTGAACTTGATGGACACATGTCTTTTTTCAACCTCATCTGCTATGTAATGATTATTGCTACCATTATCACCTGCTTTACTGTACTTCACAGCCAGTGATTTTAACACTAAAGCACTTCTTGATACCTTCAGTTGAGGAATTGTTGCTTACAATTGTGGGTGGTTGATTGTATATATTACACAGGGGGAAAATATCAGAGTTAACCGACGACAACTGGCACAAGTCGGAAAACAAAATTCATTGCATTGTGTGTTTTGGAGGCTTTTGAGACATACTTACATGATCCTGCTGTCCATCATGATGGCACTGCCTACAATCACTGCAAGCGAACAGGGCACACTCTACGTGCACGTGGAGTTCACAAACTGGAAGACAAAGATTTGATGACAGGTCATTTCTTTATCCTGTGTATAATTATGACTGGATACATTCCAATAAAAATATCAAGCAATATAATACTTCCCATCCAATACAACATATTGGTAATATTTGCATACACAGTGTGTGCGCACGTGTGTCTGCAGCAGAAACAACTCAAGACAGTGTCAGAAAAGAATCAAAATGAATAGGATAAAATGTACAAGCATTGGGTTGTCTCAATGTAAAAACAGATTAATACCAATATAGTCCCTATGTTCAGTGTTATTCTACAACTCCGTAAGTTTCCATTATAAACTTTTTATGTTTTAATATTGTATATAGACAGTGTCCAGGAATAATAAAAAGCCTACACAAATACAAATTATAGAAGATATACTTTGTTGTAAAATCTGAATGGGTCCAAGATCAATCTGTAAGCCTAACATCAATAGTGGGGACGCTACTTGAAGGTTTAGTACGGGATAATATTCAGGAATATCTAATGGAAAACAAAATTATTAGTAATAGTCAGCATGGATTTATGAAGGTTAGATCATGCCAAACTAAACTTATTAGTTTCTTTGTGAAAGTAGGAATTTAGACCAAGGTAATGCAGTTGATGTGGTCCACTTAGAGTTTGCAAAAGCTTTTGATACGGTTCCACACATGTGGTTAGTGTACAAAATAAAGCAAATTGGAAATGGAAAATATTTGCACCTGGAATGAAAATTGCTTCAAGAATAGACAACAGACGAGTTGTCATAAATGGAACCTTTTCAGGTTGGGATAAAGTTGTAAGTGAAGTACCTCAAGGATCGGTACTCGGACCCCTGCTTTAAAACCTGTGTATTAATGACCTCGAGGTTGGCATAGAGAGCAAAGTCTCCATCTTTGCTGATGACACTAAATTGTGTAAGATAGTAAAATCAGAGCAGTATGTAATTTCTCTCCAGAAGGACTTGGACAGACTGGAAACTTAGGCAGGTAAATGGCAGGTTTAATACAGATAAATGTAGGGTTATGCACCTCGGAAAAAAGAATATATAGGTGACATACAAATTAAATGGGGAATTACTGTAGGTGAATTCTTGATGAAGGATTTAGGAGTGCTTGTAGACAGCAGGTTTAGAAATAATGCTCAATGTCATGAAGCAGCTGCAAAGGCAAACAAGATCGTATCTTGCATTAAACAGGGAATGGATGGAAGGGAAGTAAACATATAAAGCATTAGAAAGACCACACCTTAAATATGGAGTACAGTTTTTGGCACCAATCCTTGAAAAATACAATATGGAACTAGAAAAAGTGCAGAGAAGAGCCACCAAATTAATAAACGGGATGGAAAATCTGCCTTATGAAGAGAGTCTAGCTATATCACAATAGATTTGTTTACAGTAGAAAAGAGGCGTTTAACATGGGATATGATACCTATAAACAATATATTCAGGGTCAATACAAGGAGCTTTCAAAATAATTATTCATCCTAAGGGCAGTACAAAGGACATGGCGTCCTCCCTTAAGTAAGGTTGGAGGACTGGGGATTTCACCATCAACAAAGACATTTTCTGGGGTTTTTGTTTGCCTTCCTCGGGATCAATACTGTATACGGTAAAGACAAATCTAGAATAAAGTATTTGGTGTTTAAATTTAGCATAGGTTGAACATGATGGACATATGTCTTTTTTCAACCTCATCTACTATGCAACTACATTATGTAACACACTATAACAAAAAAAAAAAAAAAAGCAAAGCCCTCCCTCCGCCTCCCCCCTTGTATATATGGCAAACACAATTTTTTAATAAAAATACTTTTTTCTGCTAGCACTTTGTGTGTATCTCTCCCTCTGAATATTTATTAAAATATTTATATAGCGCTCGCTGTACATTAGTTAGTACAGACAATCTATGATTTTTGTTGCCTGGGGCACAGGGAAATAAAGGAACTTGCCCAAGGTCACATGGAGCTGACACTGGTATTGAAGCAGGTTCCCCAGCTTTGAACTCGTTGTTTTTTCAGAGTCAGTGTCTTTACTCACTGAGCCATTCTTTCCCCCCCTAAAAGTGAATATGAAAGTGACTCCAAAACAGAAGTAAAATCAGGTCAGGGTTCTAAACCAGCAAACAGAAAATGTACAACCATGGCCAAAAAGACATCAATAACAGAAACGTACTGGAAATTTTTCAAAAATGGTGGATGTGGTCATTATAGGGAAATAAAGGATAATTTTTTTTCAAATTCCATTCATTCTGGCAGCAGAAAACCTTAAAAATATAATAGTTGAAGACCGCTCCATGCGGGTGATCAGACAGAATAGTTACTAGATTAGGATTTTGAACATGTAATGTAAGAATTCGGACATTGCAGTTTGGTAAACATTACCATGTCAGGCCGTATTAGTTTATCATCCAAACACAATTTTTCGAAAATCATTTGATAAAAGCTTTTAATAAATATGCTTTAATGAACCCTTGATACTTTCTCTGAAGCTAAAATAACGTGGGAGTTTCGTTGTTGCTTTTCACGCAGCTGTATGAGTGATTAGCAGGCCATGAAAGGAACACACGTAAAACAAAGAGTCATGTCCGTGCACAGCATTTATACTTCATACACAATTATCCTCTACTGGAAAACATATAATTATGCGAATGGGGACTTCCCATATTACCACCAACTCTATACTTATATAGATGAGTGATGTGCGATGTGCGATTGATTACCTGCCCATGAGAGCCCTGCAGTGTGCAACATTTCCAGGCAATATAATTGAGAAAGCTTAGCACAGTAATTTTAGATTCCTAATGCATTTCCTGCTAGTGAGGCAGAACAACACGTGAAAATAATGTATCATTAAAGAAACCAAATAATCATATGCAATATTGTGTAATCTTCATATGGTTCTTCCCATCAGCCAAAAAAAATACAAAAATAGCACTGCAAGGCTAAGCAATACATACAGAACTATAACTTCGCCTGTTCAAACTATTTAAAACAGTGATTGCTGGTGTGGTTGACTAGTGAGCCAAAGGTGTCCCACTCTAAAACCAAGTACTATACATGACCACAAGAAAAAATATGTACTGTTGCACTTTAAGGAAAAGAAAAACAATCTTTAAACAATACGGTAGCTAAAAACAAACATAAAATCATTCTAAAAGAAACAGCACCTGCAATGTTTCATATAAAATGTAATTCAGGCTGACTTCATAAAGGAAAATAGATTGACCTATTTGTAGTCCCAAATGATAATAACTTTCTCCCCACTCGTCTAAAACTGCATTGCAAACAAAAAGCAGAAAAACATTGACAAGCAATTTTTAACATCATTTGGGCGTGGTAATGCTCTGAAGATTCTTGCTCTCTCTCTAGAAAGAGCTACATTAGACAAGCCCATTCAATATGGCGAGATGTCAGTGACACAAGTAACAATGTATTAACATTTCAATGGAAGTTACGCCCTTCTTAAGCGAGCATTAATATGTCCGTGTCCATAATAAAGTACTTTTAAATAACTTCCTTAAAATCGCTATAAAACACCATGAATTCATATTTACCCCAGAAATGCATGTAAGTAATAGCAATATATAAATATTAAAGCCTGTATTGTGCGATGGTCTCAGAAATGTCTCAAAATTAGAGATCTAAAGAAAGTAATAATTAAGTCATTAACAGCAGGTGTTAACGGGCGCTTTTATTCAACGCTGTCACATTCATATCACAAACAAATACAATTATTACCGTTTGAAATTAACAATATAATCTGGCTAAGTAAATGTATAGTACCCTTCACATTCAGTGATTCTGTGTTGGAATCTCTATTAACGATTAGGGTGCGCTTTCAACTGATGTATTCAAGTCACTTTAGCACCAGTTGTGGCAAACTGTAGGTCACATACCTACAGTTTCAACCCGAGCCTGTTCCTCTAACTTTGCTAGCATTGTAAGAAACTGATTGAAATAGTGCAACATCTGTTAAAAGAAGATGAACAGCTGTGTGCCATAAAAATTTTTTTTTTTAAATCAACATGTTTTATGTGCTTGCCACTTGTTATCTACTTGTACACAGAGAAAAAGGGGAGTTCACTTATAATATTTACTTTTCTTTAAGTCCAGCAGCAGTAATATATGGAAAAAGCTCTTGACACGTGCAGGCCATAAATTCATGTGATCAACTCGGGTCCATAAGAGGCTGTTTTTCCCTACCTGGTCAAATACGGCGACTAACAAAGCCAAGATGGGTTTGACTAGAATTAGTGGACTAGAGAAATTATCTTCTGTAAGTTTTGTTTTGGCAGATGTACCAGGCCTTCTTGTGTCCTGAACTCTTCCCCCCATAAACTGTAAAAGCCTGAAAGGAATTCCATGGTATTGTAGTAGATTGATTTTCCAAACCAACGCCAAAACGTCTATAGTCTTGTTTACATGAAAGATTGTCTTTGAGTAGGACATCCAAATATGGAAGAAAAAAGATAAAAGATAAATGCGATGCTACCACTGCTATCATTTTGTGAACATTCGTTGTGGCTACAATGAAGCGAAGGGTTTTACATTGGATGTATTTTCCTGTGACCACAAAACTCATATTTCTGATGTGGCAATTTTATGGGCACATGAAGGTACGTAATTTGTCAAGAAATCCCTTACCTTGTCAGCTGCTATTACAGATATTAAGGACTCTAAGTCTTGAATCTTCAGCCATGTTTTTGATAGCTTTAGGTCTACATTGGGTTTGAAACCTACAGTGGCTTTAGTAACTAGGAAATGTTTGTGTAAATGCCTCCACAGTGTTCCTTCGGCACTGGAATAATTCCAAAAAGAAATGTTTTCATAAATTGCAGGGCTTATCCATTTCATACGATATGCAGTACCAATTCATCAGAAGTAATTTGGATCCACTGATTTAGGAACTAATGAGATCTAGCTCTTTGTTAAACATAAAAGATCCTGAAAACAAAGCTTCATATGCTTCCCAGTTGTCATAACCATAAAGATCTTTTTACTGATACTGATTAAAAATCAATGACACGGCCAGAAGCCTCACCATATCTAAGGTGGCAGCACATAATCAGGGCCGTCTTAAGATTTCACACATACTTCACAATTATTTGCCTCAAAGTTCCTGCCACCATATCTGCTTCTAGATTATTACCCAAATTGGCAATACAGGCTGTAGCAATGGCAGGCTTAAAAGCAGTACCATTTTGGTTCCTAAAAATACATTTTATTTTTTTCCTGAAAGAAGAACCATCATCAACAGGAAAGGTAGCGAGTCTAGCTATTCATGGTATAGCAGCTTCTATATTAGGAGAGCGTTCCAACACTGATGAGTCTATTTTGGTAAAGGGATATTCTTTTAAATCTATTGAACATTCTGCACATGTTATCTATTGCCACCCAATCCTGGTTAACAAGGACTTTCACATACTGATTAATTTTTTTTGCTGGTAGGTATGCTCCACCCACAACACCAAGTTCATTTTTTGCTTCTTGAATACGGACTACAAAAGTATACATGACTTCTTCATGACATTACCAATACACAAAAGTTAAAGGAGGCTGCTTTGTCCGTTACTTTGCCTTCCTCATCCTCGGCTGTATTAGGTTGATCTAGAGGGGGAGAGATTAAGCTACCAATCCAGACTAGTTTGAGATCTTGATCTCTTCATACATCTATGCTTACCAGCTTCACATCTAGCAGCTTCAAAGTGCTCCAACATTGACCTCTTCAACCAGGAAAGCATCTCTCATGATAGAAGGCTGTTCTTCCACAGTAAAGTGGCTGTGTGTGGTTATTACAAAAATTAGAGTAGCAAGAAGGTATATTTTTCTCAGACCACAAGCCAAGTGTTTGGTTTGAGCCACAGCCGTTACAGGCTTATTAGAATAAACATCAGCATTTTCTTTAAGTCATGGGAGTCAGACTTAGAAAAAAACATTACAGCAAGAAGAATCCAAGGTGAACTCTAACACAGCAAACCACATCTAACTCGATCGCCTTAAAAAACTTAACTTAAAAACACTGACTGGACATTCCTGCCCCAAAGAGTCAATCAGGAGCCATAAAATCAGCCATGCCTTCCTACACTCACCCCTCCTCCCTCAGTGTCACCTGAAATCCAGAGCAAAGTGGCTAATACAGCCATGTAAGAAGGAGCAGACTGTGCCCCCAGAACAGAGAGCAGCATGCTCACACTCTCTATGTAAGAGGCCAGGAAGGACAGCCCTGGCAGTCGAACATGTCCCCAAGGACTATGAAAGCAATATGAAAAAAGACAAATCTATGGTGCAAGGATAAATCGGAACATAGCGCAATCCAATTTGAAAAAAGTGTGAAATCCCCCATTCCAAACTTAGAAGATGGGATCTTCGTGAGAGTGGGTTGTGTGGAAATGGTAACTGAAGGACTTCTGGACTCCTCTGTTTCTCTCCTTATCACCTCGGTTGAACTCCAAAGAAGAAAATCGCACAAATAGTTTAATATTTCTTTAATGCTCTAGATTAGTTTTTTAAAGATCTGTGCTATACACTCACAATGCGACAATAAAAACCAAAACAGTGATTAAAGCAGCCTCATCGCTGAGGTACCGGACTGCTAATACTTCAACACCACGTAACTTTAGTTCTCTCTTCTCGTGGTACTTCGGCCTTTCAGAATTGGTATGTTAGGATATCAGCAGTACTTCAATCCAAGTGCGAGTATCCCTTCATTAGGCTGCAGGGATAGCATTTGAGATTTGTTACATGTTCACAGATTATTTTATTAATTAATTTGTATTGTGTGTGTTGCATTTGTGCATAATTTGTTACTCAGACTTGTATTGGGTTGCGCAGTTCATTATTTTTTCAATCCCTCTATCAAATATATGGCAGGAACACCAGTCCTGGCACAGTTACCAAGCACAAAGGGGTTGAACTTAAAAAAAAAGAAATGACATTGTTATAATTAAGTCTATGTACAGAAATATACAAGTAGACCACTTAAGCTTTGCTAAATAGGATATTGTGGAATTTACGTGGGTCTGTAAAAGCAGTCTGTTTCTTAGCTTGATTTGTCCGTAATTTACATATATTACAAATGTTATGTAAACACACTAATTGCAAAATAAAAGTACATTTACCAAAACACTTTTTTTTTTTTTTTTCCAATTGATTTTTTAGTGCACTTGTAGTACTTGGTGTAACTGGATTTCAACAGCACACAGGAGAGGAGATGGGGCTCTTTGGGCACTTTTTGCTTTTTCTGTGTTGTTTTTCTGTGATCTCTGGCCATTATCAGGCAAAAATGAATAACCCATTTTCCCATTGTCATATGATCTCTTAAAGAAAATAAATAGCTCGTCTCTAATGAGGTGGTTTCAGTACCGACCTTGTTTGTCATACTGCTTAAGTTTTTGATGGTCTATATTAAGCTACCCAGTCACTGTTCTTGCTATATGAATGGACCCATGAGTATAATTAACCTCTTTGTGCCAATGTGAAATGGTTTACGCTCGGCAAAGTCTTTTGGGAAATACGGCACTTTTTTGGGGGAAAGAGGATATTTTATAGCTGCTCCACACGTGCTCGAGAGAGAGCTGGAACATCTATAGGGAGGACTTTATATTGGTGACTTCGCCGCCATATTTGTAGAGGTTATTTTGTGTCCCACACAGACAAAAAAAACCTTAATGATCTTTGGGGGGGGGAGGGGGAGAGGAGACGTGGTGAAACAGCTGCTTTAAAATGTTACAGCGGGATTCATGTGATACAGCATGAGGCAAATCCGCATACCCTACGTGACAAAACGGGCAGCAGGATGGTTAAAATAAATGTTTCATCTGCGTCTCTGCCCATGAACCAAGGGTTATTGTAAGGCACTGGGATTGCCCATGTATGCATTTCCCAAAATCATGTAAAACCAACACTTTATTGTATCTAAAAGTTATTTTACTGTTCTGGGCTTAGTATGTTTGTGCTTAAACACTTGGTGCCTGTAGTATCACCTTGCTAGACATAGGGGACCAGGTCAGTGACCCTTTCAGCCTCAGAACCATGTCCCCCACAGGACATCAGTTTTCATATGCTGGAAAGGAGAATGACCATGTATGGGCACGTAGGCCCTATTTCTGGAGCATTTTTCAGGACTTTGCAGTGTGGGGATCAAAGGTCAGGGTCCATGAGGGTTGTGTGCAAAGGTCACAGATCAAAAGCAGAACCATTTTATTCACCGTCATCTCATCTGTCCTTATGGAACTCCAGTTCGGATGATCACAGCTGGCAACTGCGGCCGTAGGCGCTTCTCCAATTGGTATGTCCATTTTGTATCTCCCACTCACTCTTTCACGCTCTGCTAATAGCAAGACTTGTAGCCACGTCCTCTCGCCTGTGATTGGCCATTCATTGCTCCTGCCGCGTTCTGGTTGGCTGAGCGCCGTTCTTTGATGGGTAGAATGGGAGGGGACCAACTACAAGCGTTTGGCTGTCGTACAGTTCGACAGTTGCTCATGGGTAGTCTTGGCGATCTGAGGCTGCCTGGAAATATGAGCCAGCAGTGATTGATGGATTTTCTAACCGCAAAAGAGGCCTGGCTTACATAGCGCTCAGCAGGTGGAAAGTTAGGAGTCCAGAGTTAACCCTGCAAGTGCTGAATCTAGCTATTTTAAGTGTTTCATAATGCTTGTTGTGCGTTTTAAACACTGTTTTTGCTCCCTATTGGCTTATGCCTTAAAAAACCCTTGTTTGTTTAACCCCTTGTGCAGTGATGCTTGTGTAAGTCCTCTGGTTTCCTGTGACACCTTACATACCATCTTTATCAAAACACCACGTAGCTGCCAGAACAGGCCTACAAAGCTACAGAGCAAGTTTTGGAATTGATATTAAAGGGGGTCGGCTACAAAAATGTGTCTGTGCGTATATATGTACACTAACATTATTACACATCATAGGAATATTTCTTCTACACAAATTAGAATTAGGTTGGCACTTTTTTGGCTAGTGCACCCTGTCCATATGATTGATTATCCAAGACTTTTATTAAATGACTGATCAGCTTTAGTAATGTTTATAAGACATTACATAATTAAAGAAATGTTTAAAAATTATACTGGTTTAAAAAAAAAAAAAAAAATTAAACGTACTCACTATATTTAAATAGAAAAAAACATTTTCCAAACAAATGAGTCAACCCAAAATTTGTATTTTTCTAATTTAATGGAATTTTTTTCATTAAAAATTTTCACAATCATTTCCCTCCATTCTAGATCACTACCAATCTATATTTTTAATAAAATAAATAAGTGCTAGTTCATTGATTATTTCATGCTTACATTTCAGAGCAATGAGAATAGTTTTGAAATGAATGATTACCTTCACATCGTAAAGCAATGCTATCTTCTAAATGTTTTCTACACACAGTGCAGAATTTCTTTTTGTGATGTCCAGGAGGTTGAAAACAATGTGCAACTGGAACCTGACAAAAGAAACAGACAAAATATTTTACATGAGGACAATCTTCATTATATTATCACTCTCAGAACACTAGACAGGCATATGGCAAGTACAAAAGTATGAATATATACAGAGTGCATTATTAGGAAAGCAAAACATCAAGTAAACTACTTTACAGATAATATATTATGCTCCACACGCTATAAATGTACAAAGCTAGACATTGCAGTTCTTATTAAATTAAATTATACAAACAAATACATTGGATAAGGATAACTATACAACAAAAACTACGACAACAATTAAACATACACTTAAAGCTGCAGTTTAGTCTTTTTTTTTTTTAATTAATTTTTTTACTTCAATAGTTTCATGTGGGCAATCTCTAATTACCTAAAGAACTGTATAGCTGCCAGTCAATTCGTTCTCCATGTATTGATCGGCGAAATTTGGTGACATCATTAGAGAAGGGATCTGTTTTTCTTCTGCTTCTGTCACTCAGTGGAAGCTCATGAATATTCATGAGCACTCCTGCACTTACATGTGCTAGAGGAAGGGCAGGGCTGACAAAGGGGTGTGCCAGGGCTTGTGATAGGACATGTATGGGCAGTGCCTTAGCAAATGGTTGTTAAAATAGAATACAAGAAAATTGGTCTTTCAAAGTTGTTTTTTTAAAAACAGAAAATGCTAAAAGTATTTTTTCTTACTACAGAACTGATTTATTAAAAAAAACACACATGCAGGATATTGACTGAACTGCAGCTTTAAATAGGAGAGGAAAAAAAACAAACATATTAAAAGATTCAGCTGGGAACATATGCTGTCAAGAATTTCTGTCCATTACCATGTTTTCGGTCATTTTTGGTTTCCAAGTGATATATTTAACCAATAAAAGGGGATTTAAATCACAACATTGCAAAGTAAAAATGAATCTGCAAACCAATAGATAATGTCTGTTTTGTAGTAGAGTCTCTTAATGCAGAAAGACTTATTTTATTTCTTGCAATGTGCTCACACTGTCTTGATCCAGTTGCAGAAGTAGAATCTGACTCGTGCTGCATTGGATTTTCCCTGATTAGGAAGAATAGAATTTGGAAAGCATCACTGGCCATAATTACCAAGCCCCCTGCCACCAGGCACCTTCTGACACTTGTAGAGCATTTAAAACAATGGGCTGGAAGGTGTTCCCCAATGCCGGAAATTGTATGGCAGAAGTTTGCTAAGTAAATACAACCGTAAAGGTCTGTTAATAAACGTCAGTGCATAGTTAACATTAGCATGCATTGCTTCAAAGGACAATACTAAAGACACAGAGAACGCCACCAGAAATTATGGTAATAATAATGTCCTACTAGTTAACGTAAGTAATTCGGATTATCTGGCTGCACACTAGTGAACCTAAAAAGGTTTGTTAATGCAATGTAAACACTGGTGTTGTAATCATGCAGGCTAGTTATACAGAACCAGTACAACAGGAGTTAACAAGCAAGTAGTGAAAAGCATGTTGGCAAAAAGGCAAACTTCATAAACAATGAATGTATAAATGTCCATTTTAACATGTATATGGAACAGAACAGGACAAGCATTAACATTTTGGGGGACCTTGCATCAGAACACTGTCAATAATAATGTTTCTAATGTTATGTTAAGTGATTACAGGGACAAAATAGATACATTTAGACACATAAAAGGCGATCTAAGAATAGAATTCCTGATCTGAAGAAGTAGCAACAAGATACTCCAGGGATAGTGGACAGAAACATGATTACAAAAAAAGAGTGCATTACACAATGTAACAAAAATACTACATGGAACCTATGTGAACTGATTGAACAGTCAATATGTTTTCAGTTAAGGAGACTATTAGTAGCCAGTTTCATGCGACATCTGATATGTGCCACCTTTCTAATATTAATCTTGTTTTTGTTGGTGAACCATTTAGCAACAAACAATAAAATTAACACATTTATATAATCTGGCTCAACGGTATTAACATGCGGTATTAACATGCGGTATTAACATGCGGTATAAACATGCCGCTGCTTGTTTTCTCAAGGTAAAACAAATAGGAGCTCGCCACGATGTTAAATCCACTCGCCCGGGGCGTGCAAATGTATAGGTTTGTCAAACACTGTATATACATATATATATATACAGGCATACCCCGCATTAACGTACGCAATGGGACCGGAGCATGTTTGTAAAGCGAAAATGTACTTAAAGTGAAGCACTACCTTTTCCCCACTTATCGATGCATGTACTGTATTGCAATCATCATATACGTGCATAACTGAAGTAAATAACACATTTGTAACAGGCTCTATAGTCTCCCTGCTTGCGCACAGCTTCGATACAGGTAGAGAGCCAGTATTGCTGTTCAGGACGTGCTGACAGGCGCATGCGTGAGCTGCCGTTTTCTTATTGAGCGATATGTACTTACTCGCGAGTGTACTTAAAGTGAGTGTCCTTAAACCGGGGTATGCCTGTACTGTATAATAGTCTTTAAAAAAAAAAGCTGTGTGTGCTGTGCACGCGCATAGTAAGTGAAACTTCTTTGACTTTTGTCACAGAAATTGTATTTGTGTTGGTGATGTTTTAATTAAAAATCAAAATACAATTTAATTGACAAAACGCAAATAAATTTGACTTAGAATGCGTGTGCTCGGCACACATCCCCTGTATTAGCTATTTGCACTAAGTGTGAATTCCTCGTGTGTGCGGGTGACTGAGTGTGACTGTGACTGAGATTGAGTGTGACTGTGACTGAG
The DNA here is from genome assembly GCA_036426205.1 of Ascaphus truei. Classification (NCBI taxonomy): domain Eukaryota; kingdom Metazoa; phylum Chordata; class Amphibia; order Anura; family Ascaphidae; genus Ascaphus; species Ascaphus truei. The sequence goes on along the minus strand of WSYH01001401.1, from coordinate 10,375 downwards.
TGTGACTGAGTGTGACTGTGACCGAGTGTGACTGTGACTGAGTGTGACTGCGTGTGACTGACTGCGTGTGACTGTGACTGCGTGTGACTGTGACTGTGCGTGTGCGGGTGAGTGTGCGGGTGAGTGTGCGGGTGAGTGTGCGTGTGCGGGTGAGTGTGCGTGTGACTGTGCGGGTGCGTGACTTGCGTGTGACTGTGCGTGCGTGTGACTGTGAGTGTGCGTGTGACTGAGATGTGTTTTACAAATAGTCTCACCCTTTACATTCTGCATGAATACACCATGTTTGTAAAATTAGTACCATTATTATAGTGTCCTTTGCTCAAATAACTGTGCTCTCTCCTGCAGTCAAGCACAGCACCACTGAGGTTGTATTAGTACTGTGACCACTGCATTTTACAATCTGATATATTGCTGACTTTGTATAGATCAGATATTTCCAGTACACAGAAGAATGTTATATTTCATTTGGGTTGACAGTTGAGATTTGTCATACAGATACCTTGCTATTTCCTTATCCCTGAGTATTTACTAGCACTGAGATTTCCAGTGTTTAGTGTGTCCTGTTTTGACAGTCTTTAATTGTTCTGCTGAAGGCTCATGCTAGTCTGGATTGTTCCTTCAGTGCATATTAGCAGAGAGCACAGGACACCAGGAGCTGCATGCAGCTATATCTCACCATCAGAAGCAGCATCAGCAGCATTTGACACTGACTACCTGATTCATACACACACACAGGCACTGAACGGCTGGCTGCAAGGACAGGGAATGCACATTCACTTCTGCCCTGTCCTGCTACTCGCTGCACACACACAGAATCACTAGGACTGTGATGTTTTCAATGTGATGTCCCTCTCCCCAGCCTATTCTTCCTTTGATATCCTTTAATGTAGACATCTTGCCAGGTCCGATCTCCTCCCTCCCTCCTCCTCCTCCTCCTCCTTCCCTCACTCCTCCTCCTCCCCCCCTCCCTCCTCCCTTCCTGTCCATCAGCAATTCGACATGCCAGCGACACACCGCTCTGCTTCCTCCCGGTTACCCTCCATGATCCATGGGCTCCTCTCCTCCGGCCCCGGCGGCGCTCAGTCAGCGGGACACAGGGAAGCGGAGGGAGGAGAGAGGCTGAGCAGCGGCTCACTGAGTCTGATTTAAAATCCCCGCGCCTGCCTTCTTGCTACACCATTCACTCTAGCACCGGAAACTCTGCGGCAGCCATCTTTCTATACCCATGGCAGCTGACGTGTGGGGGTAACGGTGGCCGTTAGGAGCGGCGCCGGCGGCGGCATGTCACAGCGGGTGTGTGGGCAGCATGTCACAGCGGGTGTGTGTGGGGGGAGCTGCCGCCGCATGTCACAGTAGACACGGGGGAAGGGGGGGCAGGGGGGAGCCGTGACGTCACTTCCGTTTCACATTTCGCCCCAACCCTCCCCCTGTTTTACTCCATCAGAATAGGTGCCACTAAAGAAGTTTCACTTCAAAAAGTTTCCTGGTTGAAGAGAACTATATATAGTAAGCAAACTAATGTGGAATTTTATAATCCTTTATAAACCACTGTCACATTTTATACATGCAAATACAACCTGCGCTTTTACATTGTGACCGTCATAAACATTACTGCAAGTTATCATGTCAAGGAGAATAAAGCTTAAAAAGGGAACTTTTGACACTGCAAAAAAAAAAAAAAAAGTTTAAAAAGCCAACTGTTTTTTTTTTTTACAGGTTGATCAATTCTTACTGAATGGAGATAGAGAGAGAAGAGAGAAGAGAGAATAGGAGAGAAGAGAGGGAGAGAGATAGTCAAATTGGCCGAACACACAGAGCAAGGTGCCTCCACAGAGGTAGACGTGATCCCCGGTAAATTAAATCAGCTAAAGTCAGCGTAGAACACAAAGTGATCTAAAATCCAGGGCGACATGGGAGTAGCATAAAACGAATGAGATTTATGTCTAACATGCAGATATTAGCCCGGAGGGAACTTCTCGGGACCGAAATGTCAGGCTAATATCTGCATGTTGAACGTAATAAATTCTCATTCATTTTTTGCTGTGTCGTTCTGGTATTCAAACATATGTATATGTAACAATATGAAGGGATTGGGGCACACACTTAAAAATAATATAGGCAAGACTACCAGAGAGGGTGCTGCTATTAGAATAACTATAAGGTACTCTATAAAAAGAAAGGGATAGTCACACCGAAAATATGCAAAAAAAAATGCCAATGGGCCAATAAAATACATTTTTTGCATATTTTTGGTGTACCTATCCCTTTGTTATTTTTATATATGTCCTTTTATATATGTAAACAGAAACACAGGCAATGTGCCACTCAAAGGGTTAAATTGTGTGAAAGTGCTAAACAAATCGTGTGAACTGCCTAAGTATAGACATAGGTGTTTCCAATGAAGGAAACAAGTGAATCAGCTTAGGCTGTACGTGAGTGAACACAAAGTTTACAACAAGTGAACAAAGAACATAAAACTGCGAAAAGTCACGATCAGTGAAAAAAGTGTGTAGTTATAACAAGTTCACTTTTGGTGTTCTGCTCTTCAATAATAGCGTGGGCTCCACATCGCAAGTCCAAGAAAAAGAAAGAGCGCACAACCACTCATAGTGTAATAGAAACTGTAATATATATTGGCATTGTAAAAGGTGAGTATTGCACGTACAGAAAAAAATAAGTAAAAAAGCATTTGACAGAATCACTCGTCCTGTCCATCGTCGGATCGCAGGAGCACTGATCAGTAATTGGTGTCTCGATCAGCTGTTTGGTCCATGGATTCCAGCGTTGCGGGCAGCAGGGGGGAGGAGAGGGAGTTCTTTCATCTGTAGAAGTACACAGAGGTAACTTCTATTTGTCAGTGTATGGCGCTAGCGCTCCTAGATGACATCAGAACTCTCCAACGGAGAGCCCACTAGGATGCATATTACCGGCTATCCATGTCCACAGCTGAGGATGCCCCTTAGGATGTATTTTCCCAGGGAGCACACGCTGTCACGAGACAGGTCAAGGTCAGTGTAATGTCCCAATAAAAATAATGAAGCAAATGGATATATCCAACACATTTCGTGGCATACCTCATGCTACTACATCAGGGAAACTTATGAAGTGGCAGGAGGTACAAAACGCTGAGGACACCGATAGCCAGCAATATCCATACTAATGGACTGTCCATTGGAGAATTCTGAATGCACCCAGGCTCGCTAACTCCACACACTGTAATATACAGCAGTTACCTCTGTGGACTTTAACGGATGAAAGAACTCCCCCCCGCCGCTCGCAACGCTGGAATCCATGGACCAAACAGCTGATGGAGATGTCAATTACTCATCGGTGCTCCTGCGATCCCACGGTGGACAGGCGAGTGATTCTGTCAAATGCTTTTCTACTTTGTTTTTTCTGTATGTGCAATACTCACCTTTTATACTGCCAATATATATTTAATTATCTACCACACTATTAGTGGTTGTGAGCTTTTTTCTTATATGTATAGATGTGTATACTGTATACAGTCATGTGAAAAAGAAAGTGCACCCTCTTTGAATTCCATGGTTTTACATATCAGGACATAATAACAATTATCTGTTCCTTAGCAGGTTTAAAAATTAGGTAAATACAACCTCAGATGAACAACACATGACATATTACAACGTGTCATGATTTAACAAAAATAAAGCCAAAATGGAGAAGCTATGTGTGCAAAACTAAGTACACCCTTACTGCTTCCATAGGAATTAAGATGCTAAGTAGCAGACAGGTGCTGCTAATCAAATGCCATTGATTAATTGATCATCAGCAAGTGTGACCACCTCTATAAAAGCCGAAGTTTTAGCAGTTTGCTGGTCTGGAGCATTCAGGTGTGTGTTAACACAATGCCAATGAGGAAAGACAACAGCAATGATCTTAAAGAAGCAATTGTTGCTGCCCATCAATCTGGGAAGGGTTTATAAGGCCATTTCCAAACAATTTAAAGTCTGTCATTCTACAGTGAGAAAGATTATTCAAACGTGAAAAACATTCAAGACAGTTGCCAATCTTCCAAGGAGTGGACGTCCCAGCAAATTCATCCCAAGGTCAGACCGTGCAATGCTCAGAGAAATTGCAAAAAAAAACAAGACTTACGTCTCAGACTCTACAGGCCTCAGTTAGCATGTTAAATTAAAGTTCATGAAAATATAATTAGAAAAAGACTGAACAAGTATGATTTGTTTGGAAGGGTTGCCAGGAGAAAGCCTCTTCTCTCTAAAAAGAACATGGCAGAACGGCTTAGGTTTGCAAAGTTGCATCTGAACAAACAACAAGACTTCTGGAACAATGTCCTTTGGACAGACGAGACCAAAGTGGAAATGTTTGGCCCTAATGCACAGCGCCACGTTTGGCGAATACCAAACACAGCATATCAGCACAAACACCTCATACCAACTGTCAAGCACGGTGGTGGAGTGGTGATATGGGCTTGTTTTGCAGCCACAGGACCTGGGAACCTTGCAGTCATTGAGTCGACCATTAACTCCTCTGTATAACAAAGTATTCTAGAGTCAAATGTCAGACAGCTAAAGCTTGGCCAAATTGGGTCATGCATCAGGACAATGACCCCCAAGCACACCAGCAAATCTACAACAGAATGGCTGAAAAAGAAAAGAATCAAGGTGTTGCAATGGCCCAGTCAACGTCCAGACCTCAACCCAATTGAAATGTTGTGGTTGGACCTTAAGAGAGCTGTGCATAAACAAATGCCCGCAAACCTCAATGAACTGAAGCAACGTTGTAAACAAGAGTGGGCCAAAACTCCTCCACAAAGATGTGAGAGACTGATAAAGTCATACAGAAAACGATTACTTCAAGTTATTGCTGCTAAAGGTGGTTCTACAAACTATTGAATCATAAGGTGTACTTAGTTTTTCACACATGGCTTTTCCATTTTGGCTTTATTTTTGTTAAATAAATCATGACACTGTGTAATATGTCATGTGTTGTTCATCTGAGGTTGTATTTATCTAATTTTAAGACCTGCTAAGGAACAGATGATTGTTATTATGTCCTGATACGTAAAACAATGGAATTCAAAGAGGGTGTACTTTCTTTTTCATATGACTGTATGTGTATACACACACACACGCACACACACACGCACACACACACACACACACGCACACACACGCACGCACACACACGTTTGCAGAAGTATTCCCCCCCTGCAAATATTTCACATTTCTTTGGTACCTGTGCATACACCACAATGCTTTCAAATTATACTTTACATGAAGAATCTACAAAATCTACTTCAAAGTAATAAAGTTCGAAATTGCATAGAGGAAATAAAGAAGACTACAAATAAAGAGAAAAACAGAGTAATATCAGTTGCATAAGTATTTAACCCCTTTGCTACTGCGGACCCAAATCAGCGCAAATGGAAATGAATTGTTTTAAAGGTCATACAATTAGTCAAATGGTTTCAGCCTGATTACACATTCAGTGTGTAATCAAAGTGGTTTAACTTGTAGATAATTTACCTCAGGCATATAAAGACTTTCAAGCTGCAACTCACATAGTGATCCAACAAAGCAATCAAGAAGACCAAGGAGCTTTAAAAACATGTTAAGTATAAGGCTTGTCCTATAGTAGGTGCGGGCGCGCGTGCCTGTGCAAACGCGCGTGCACGCTTTTTGTGTTTATGCTGTGAGCGAAGGTACTGTGTGTGTGTGTGTGTGTGTATATGTGTGTGTGTGTGTGTATATGTGTGTGTGTGTGTGTATGTATGTGTTTGTACGTGTGCATTAATAATGTATAAAATAATATTTTTAAAATAAAAAACACATGTTGCACGATAAAAATTTTTTTTATTTATTCAACTTTGACACACATACACACACATACACACACATACATTTCAGCGGCGGTAGCGGTGCGAAATCTTTCTTTTCCCTGTCTTCCCCCCTGTTGGCCGGCTCTACGCTCACTGCCGTGCGCGTACGTGGCACCATTATAGAAAGGCTGACTAACCACAGCGCACCCACTATATAACAGCCCTAAGGAAGAGGTAGAGAGGCACAGAGAAGGGTACAACAAAAGTTAAAAGGTGCCGATTATCCCTCTCAGCACAGTGAAGTCCATCATTAAGAAGTGAAAGATGAATCATACAGTACCACCCAGACACTGCTCAGATCAGGTCTCAATGCCGAACTGAGCACCCTGTCGAGCAGGAAACCGCTTCAGGATGTCACTCTGAAGCCAACAATGACTTTGAGAGATCTGCAACGTCTGAAATGGGAGTCAGTGTTCACACAAAAACACGTTGGTACCTGCACAAAACTGGCCTGTATGGACCAGTGGCAAAATAGAGGCCATTACTCAAAAACACTCCTCTTAAATCACATATGGAGGTTGCGAAAAAGCATGTAGACAATAGTGCAGACATTTGTAAAAAGGTTTTGTGCTCAGGTGAGACAAAAAATTTACTTTTTGGTCTAAATTCCAAGCAATAGGTCTGGCGCAAACCCAACATTGCACATCACCCAGTCAACACCATCCCAACTGTCAAGCGTGGGTGTGACATCATGATGTTATGGGGATTCTCCTCTTCAACAAGGACTGTGAAGCCTTTCAGAATAGAAGGGAGAATGGATGGTGCAAAGTACAGGCGAAACATTGAGGAAACCTGTTCGAGTCAGCCGAGAATCTCAAACTGGGGAGGAAATTAACATTTCAGTAGGACAATGACCCGAAGCACAAGGCCAAAGCCACACTGTGTGGCCCAGTCAAAGTCCTGACTTGAATCCAATCTAACATTTATGGTGAGACCTAAAGATTGCAGTCCATCGACAATCCCCAACGAACTTATCATAACTGGATCAATTTTCCTGTGAAGAAAGGGCAAAAACATCACCCTCCTACTGTGCAAAGCTAGTAGAGACATATCTAAATAGATTCATAACAGTAATTGGTGCAAAAGTACAACCAAGTACTGACTGAAGGGACTGAATACTTATGCAACCAGTACATTTAATGTTGTACATTTCCTTTGCTGACATTTAACCTCCTCACAAAACCGTGTTCAGTTTAACCACTACAGCTTTGTAGTTTAAAAAAAAAAAAGTTAGTTTGAAAAACTGTGCGTACCTTATTTATAATTCAACATGTGACATCATTGGTAGGCAGGCATGCATACATGCATGTATGCATAGCTGTTGAAAAAGTTGCTCTGGAGGCAAATACGTATTTTCAATGTTTAAGGGAACCCAAGCAGACTTTTTTTTTTCTTTTTACATAGCATTGAAGCAGGGGGACTATGGAGCTGAAACCCATTCATTTCTGCTCTGGGGAACCCCTGCTTCAGGAGCTACCTCGGCACGCTGTGCTGGTATCTTGGTGCTGTTTAAAGGTCCTGGTCACGCGGGCCAATAGGAAGCCGCACCAGATAACGTCACAGCTTCCTATTGGCCCGAAGTAGCTATTAACGCTACTATTACGAGAACCCAGCTAGCCCTGCCTGAACTGCTAACCGGAACCCCCTACATTGTTAAGTATCTTGGGAAGCAAAGGATCCCGGAGCTGAAATGAATGAGGTTCAGCTGCAGAGATCCCCTGCTTTAATGCGATGTGAAAAAAAACAAGTAACAAAGAGGAGCTGCTCAATTGCTTGTTTTTCTTTTATAGCGAGTGTTGAACAGTGGGGGATGTTCTGGTGGAGAATTGCCACTTTCTTACCAAAAGCAGCACATTGTTTCAGCATGTTTACCGATGATTTACCAGCATTTTTGGGAACGAAAAATTACACATGACTGGACCCTGCCTTTATGCCATTTAGTAACTTAAACCCAAGAGGTTCCTGGACTGGCTCATGGGCAGAAAGCTGCTCTTCTTGAAATATGGTTAATGCCCTTTCGTAAGTAATACATTTCTCGAGTAAACTAGATTGCAGCTTATAAGTTACTATATCTATGTAGTGTTAAAAACAATAAAAGTGTACATATTTAATGTAATAGAAAAACCATACAATTACATACATTTTAAGATCAGAACAATAAGGATTGTTTTGGGCATATACAGATGTAGTAAGATTTACAGTCCGCAGTCAAAAACAAAACAAAAAAAGGTGACATTTCGCAGCACTGGGGATAGTGTTTGCCACAACAGTTAATGCTTTGGGGTCACGACCGTCAGATTTCTGTGACTACGGCTACGAAAACGTCAAGGTTTGCTACATCTGTATTTCAATCCCTTCGTTGCCAGAGGATCTAGCAACGCATTTAGTCTGGCCCTCCATGTAGCCAGGAGTTATAAGCATCAAGATTTAACCCATTAAACATATTGCGGTCATTTGTTCTTTTTGGTACTATCTGGGATTGCACCCTACTAAAATGCAGTTGTAAATGCTGCAGCACAGTGCTAGGAGGTTCACATTGCTAGAAAGTTTGCAGGGATTTAAAAAAAAAAAAAAAAAAACTCAAATATTACATTTTCATTGTTTTAGAAGAGATTACAACTAGTTGTGATTTGACTTTATTCCATTATCAAAGAACATCCAAGCACTCAAAGCACAAAACAAAATGATTGCAGTGAATCATTGTACAAACGTTAGTAGACACCTGCATGAGATTATTCTCCTACACGTTTGTGTTTTTACCCAAGCCTCCAGGAGCGCACGTATCTCTAAAAAATAGCAGCAAATCCTAGATTTTGCCTCACCAGGAATAGAATAAGGCCAGGTCCCTGCTGGCTAAGACAAGAGCTGCCCCACAATGGGGTCCGGCCCGCTGCGAGGGGGGGGGGGGAGGATGGGGTACCGCGCTGCACCGACAGAAACGCCTGCTTTCAAGAAAATTGAGATCAGGAGTCGTGACAGAGCGCTAGGCCATGCCCCCCGGCGGTTCAGCCAATGAGGGCCTGGAGGTTCAGCCAATGAGGGCGAACCTGCCGGGTGACGTCACGGCCGTGCCTCCGTCACGCCCCCCCCTGTCTTTCCCCCTGCAGCTCTCTGCAGACCGCGGAATTCGGCTGCACGCGCCGCCAGCCTCGGAGGTGCGCGTGCAGTGCAGGCGGCAGGCCGAAGCCTAAGGGTCCAAAACCTTGGTACCACCTCAATTTAGTTGATCAATTAAACGGTTTTGAATTGCTCGGCATGCATGTGTGGTGTGTGTGTGTAATTTCACACGCATTGTGTTAAATCACGCCTGAGCACATAAAATAGGGTTTAGACTTGTACCAAGATCTAACTTCTATATTTTTCTGGGGGCTTTCACCAATGGAAAACAAACCTCTCACTAACTGCCAACATTACCAACCACTTCCCTTTCTGGCATATGCCTGTGCTTTTTTCACTCGGCGTATACACAACTATATTACACCACAAACTTCAGACAATCACACAAAAATGACTATTATTGTTTATGTGAAGAGATGCATAGATATAAAATCAGATTTTCAGCAACACTGAGCTATGAAGTTGCCGTACAAGTTGCTTAAATACACTAACAAAGAGCAGGCATCTCTGTAGTGGGGAGGACTAAAGGCAGAACAACCACCGGGCACATCCTCCCAGAAGCCAGAACGCCATTCTTGCACTTACTTTATCAGGGTTCCGGCATTTCAAACGCTGCCCCTCTGTCTCCACATACCCTCCCCTGGGCCATACCCAGGTCAAGGGCCTTACCCAGCGGTGGCGGGAGTTCACCCAGGTGGTCTTAACACGGACATCACACCCTACCGCAAGTCAGGTGCAACTTCCACAATCACTGCCTGGGCCGGCTTAGTCTATTGCCGCCTAAGGCTATGCTCCAAAGGTAGGGCCACAGGTGGATGCGGGGAGAGAAGGGGGGGTGCTGCCTTATTTTTTTACTTGCACCGGGTCCCACCATGCCCCTGGGGAGGCCTCATCTTTGTAATCAACTTTGTATAACTGCAGTTAGTCAAATCTCAGAGACAGCTACTTATTACCCGACCTGATATAGCTGGGCTCTAAAAACAAAAGAACATTGTATACTTTATGTTTTAAGAGCTCAGTTTTTTAGTTTCAAAATCGAAAATCGCCCCCAATAACTCCATACTGTTTTGTAGCATTCCAGTTTCCCAATGTCTCACTCAAACAGGCAGAACTAAGGTGGGGTGAGCAGGGCAGCTGCCCCGGGCACAGACTGATAAGGGCACAGAGATCCATCCAGTTATTGAAGACAGGCCCCCTCGGCTTTCTCACCCCTGTTCCCACCTGCGATGCAGGGAGGGTTAGTCACTAAGTCCGATCCCAAAAGACAGGCTGACCATAAGTAAGGCCCAATATCTGGTATCAGCAGCTTAGGTGGGAGAGTGAGAGAAAGGGGGAGGCAAGTGCAAGCGCAAAGGGGAGGCGAGAGCAAAGGGGAGGCGAGAGCAAAGGGGAGGC